>CAVMFP010000037.1:0-82684 GCA_963680705.1 Rhagium mordax
AATTTACAAGTATTATTGTTCTTTTTTATAGCTTAGAACATTAGATTTCATCATTAGTTGAGAAAAATTTGGGTTCAATATAATTAAAAACTTATCTTAATGAAGATACTGTTATAAGTTAACTATAATTTACATATGTAGTTTATTTAATTACTTATAACACTAAGCACTGCTAATAGGTAATTATAAATTACTTACTTGGTTGTTTGTCTCCAAAGGGTTTTTGATACTATTGCAACTGCTTGTCGATGGAATATTCTCCGTTGACATTCTTCTGTTATTTTGCTCTTCAGTTAAATGCCTAATTTTCTCTCTACGCGATAATTTTCCCAACATATAATGAGACATTTTTAAAAGACAGTGCTAAATTACACTGACTGGAATGGAATATTGCCATTGTCATTATTTTTTAAGAAAATAGTAAAATGCACCCAGTAAGTACGCCACCGGTGAACTATCAACGTGAAAGTTGGCACGTTTGTAGAAAGAAATTCAACAATTATTCTCTCCACGCAAAAAATTATTCTTTCTGTCCATTCACGAGAAAAATGAGATTTTTTTTTAGAAACTTTAACACACTTTGTATCTCTAAAACGAAGAGGTTTTAGGACAGTAAAATTAAGTGAAATATACCGTAAATTCGGAACAAATTTGTAACAAGCTGTTTGTTGCGTAAAATGTCAAAATGTGTCAATATGTCAATAGAAATCCCAAAAAATCCGAGAATCGGAACACACTAAAAAAATTTTTTTTTATTTAAATATATTACCAACAATCCAAGGAATCAACACATCAAATTCTTTAAAATAATTGTCCGGGTGCACATTATTGCTTAGAAATGAAATTAAAATAATATAATATAATATAATATATAATAATTGTTTTAATACGTTACATTTTTAGCATTTTTCATAAATCATTTTAAAATGAACAAGAATTTACATGTAGTATTGTTCTTTTTTATAGCTTAGAACATTAGACTGCATCATTAGTTGAGAAAAATTTGTGTTCAATATATCTAAGCATCATTAGTTGAGAAAAATTTGGGTTCAATATATCTAAAAACTTATCTTAATGAAGATACTGTTATAAGTTAACTATAATTACCTTACATGTGTAGTTTATTTAATTAAATAGTAAAATGCACCCAGTAAGTACGCCACCGATGAATCTATCAACGTGAAAGTTGGCACGTTTGTAGAAATAAATTCTTTCTTTCCATTCACAAGATAATCGGAAAATGAGATTTTTTTTTTTAGAAACTTTAACACACTCTGTATCTCGAAAACTAAGAGGATTGAAGAGTATGTTCAGTATTGTTCAGTTCATTGAGAACATTTTGCTTAATATTACCTTCTCTATATGCTGGTGAAGTCCCACTCATTAAATCGGAAACACCCTGTATTACTATGTAATATATTTTTAAATGCATAATTTATGATTGTCACAAAACAAGCCGTTTTTGGCTTAGGTGCTACTATTTTTATAGAGGTATGTTTATTCACACGTAAATATTTGAATTGAAATGAATTCTGTTAAATTTTTTATTAGACTAGAACATTATCCATTAAACTTGAAAATCTTAAACAATCCTGACATGTTCTGCTCCTATTTTCAAAAGCACTTGTGTGAATGAAGGTTTTTAATTAATAAATTAAAAACTGAAATAATAAATAAAGAAATACATTTATTAGATTCAACTACGTTTTTACATTATATAAACGAATAAAATTTGCCTTTCCTATATCCGTACCAAACCTGTACAACACTGATGAGACCTAACAGGTCGAAACAATTGTCTGTTGTTGGTAAAAGTGTAAGAAATGCACAGTGATAGCTGAATATCGAATATATCTGTTTAGATATTTCCTATATTTCGACAATTGCTAGCAAATTCTTTCTTAAAGCATATATTTGAAACTACACAGATGGTTTAACATCTGGTTCGGACTCACTATGGTCTCGGAGGGTTTGCTACCTGACAGTGGGCTTTAAAATTTAAAAAACCTGACAAAATAAATTAACTACGATACTTTTAGTTTTAAAACTTGTTCTTTGATAGATTAAATGAAAAAAATCTAAACTTTTTAACAGCTTGCCTTCAAAATAAAATACTTAGTGTGTTTTAAAAATTCCTTAAGATTTTTTTTTGTTTAAGATTTCACAAGAAAAAAATAATTTTTTATAAAATCAGAAAATATTATTTCAATTATAAAAATTTAGATATCATTTACAGGTCGCACTCAAATTGAAAAATTAAACTGCTTTTATAATATTAATTTTAGAACAAAATATCGAAAATATTCCTAGAATTGTAATTAAATAAATAAATCAATAAATACAACACATGTAATGACGACCCCCTTTATCCCAGAAGGCTTTTAGAAAAGCCTTGTGTGGGAAGGGGCTACACATTTAAAGACAAGGGACACACATCCAATATCCGTGTATAATGGAAAAATCACTCTCACAGTATTTTCCATTGCCACGAACGGGAATCGAACCCGGGACTTTTGGGTGACAGGCAGGTACGCTACCATCTCGACCCATACATCGACAATTAGTCAAATACAGTGTATATCACCACGACTTTAAAATATCTGAATTTCCGAAACTATTTATAGTACAGTTATGAAATTTCTTATACGTAGGTTTTCCATGGTTCTCTGTCCAACTAAAATATTGCCATTTTCCTGCCACTTTCCATTATACCGGAAGTAGCAACCAGCTTCGTTATTTTAAATAGAAGACCCTATATATTTTTGCATTTTTAGATTCTACACTGAATTCTAGTGCCTTTATGTGTAACATACCTTATACCAAAAACTAACAGTTTAGGCGATATTCGTTTATTTTTAATTTTTTTGGCAGATGCAGACCTTTCAAAAACGATTAATAAATATTAGACAGAATATAATTAGTCAAATTGCAATGAGACGCCTTTTGCTAGAATATTATATATTAATCTAAGTATAAATATAAACAAAAATAATTATACGGGGTGATAAAAATATACCGCTAAACTTACGTTAAAGAAATATGACAAAACTCTCGTTTTTTAAATGGCAACCCCCCAAATTGTATTTGAAATCATGATTTTTCACTAAAAAATAATGCAAAACTGTGTCTATTTCCCTATGTCAAAAATGTCCCATTTTAGAAATATTTACTTTTATAACTAAAATTACACGTGAAATCGTTTGAAAAGTAAATTTTACATTAAATTAATATTCTAAATTTCTTTCAAAAATGTTTCTATGTTAATTTTTATTGTAATCATTTACACTTAAAAATAGAAATAAAATTTGAAAATAAGAAAGAAAATGTTTTTACGTATGATTTACATACTGAACAAATGATCTATTAAGCGAGGATATCTGAAGTAAGGGAAACAATTGATATTTAGTTGTCATTATTAACCTTTATTAGAAAAAAAGGACATCGGAAGATGTGATACCAACATGATGATTCTCCGCCATATAGCAAAGGGATTATTTTAATTCCGGTGATCAGGGGTTTGCAAATGACCTCACTGGACTTTTTTATATGGGGTTATGCTACAAAAAGTGAATGTAACGGAGTAGGTACATAAATGTTTAGAAATGAACGGCAGTTATTTTGAACATGTTCTTTAATCCGAAATTGTTGATAATTTATAAGGTATACATAGTTGAAAATAAATTTTTAAAATAATTTCACATGAAATGTTTGTTACAACAATCTCAAAAACGGTACATTTTTGACATAGGAAAGTAGTCAGACTTTTGCATTATTTTTTAATGAAGATCATGATTTCAAATAAAATTTTGAGGTTGCCATTAAAAAAGAAGAATTTTGTCATATTTTTTTCACCACCTCGTATAATTATTTTTGTTTATATTTATATTTAGATTAATTTATTATATTCTAGCAAAAGGTGTCTCTTTGCAATCTGACTAATTAAATTCTGACTAATATTTATTAATAGTTTTTGAAAGGTTTCCATCTGTCGAAGAAAATTAAAAATATGCGAATATCGCCTAAACCGTTAGTTTTTGGTATAAGATATGTCACACATAATGGCACTAGAATTTTGTGTAGTAAAATTCGTTCCTTAACGATTTTTTCCGCAGTTTTAAAATATGTCCATCATATACAGGGTGTTGCATTTTCAACTTATGTGACACCCTTTATCTAATTATCGTAGATAGTGCAATTTTTCATTCTGAACACAATATATATAATACTTACGAGTTTTTCTCAAAGATAACCGAATAAAAAATTAATTTAACAGAATGAATTTCTGAATTATAGCTGTTGGTTTTTTAAAAACGGTGGCTTTAACATTTTGCTTAACATGATCTTTTCTATATGCTGGTGAAGTCCCGCTTCTTAAATAGGAAACACCTTGTATTACTATGTAATAAATTTTTAAATGCATAATTTATGATTAGGACAAAACAAGTCGTTCTTGACTTGGGTGCTACCATTTTTATAGAGGTATGTTTATTTACAAGTAAACATTTTTAAATAAAAGAATTGAAGTGAAATGAGTTCTGTTATATTTTTTATTAGACTGGAGACTTATCCAATACACTTGAAAATCTTAAACAAACCAACATGCTCTGCACCTATTTTTAAAATCGTGCAAACTGGATGAAGATTTTTAAATAATAAATTAAAACCTGAAATAAAAAATAAAGAAATACATTTTTTTACATGACAAACGATCAAAATTTCCGATATTTCGATAATTGCTAGCAAATTCTTAAGGCATATTTGAAAGTACACAGATGTTTTGACATCTGGTTTGGTCTCCGAGGGTTTGCTTCTTCTTTGATAGATTAAATGAAAAAAATATAAGATTTTTTAACCGTTGCCCTTTAAAACAAAATGCACAATGTGCTTTAAAAATTTCTTAACAATATTTTTGTTTAAGATTTTACAAGAAAAAAGTTACCTACTTTTTATAAAACGCTTTATTAGGAAATATTATTTCAATTATAGAAATTTAGATAGCATTTACAGGTCGCACAAAAATTGAAAATGGAACTGCTTTTAGAATATTTGTTTTAGAACAAAATATCGAAAATATTCCTAGAATTCTAATTACTGTCAAATATGTAAGTTGTTATAAAATATCACATATTTCTAATACAGATCTATATTGTTCTATTTTTGGTAGTAATTGCCTTTTTCCTATGATTTACAATTCTTAGTAATATTTTCTCATAGCACTTTACTCTAGAATTAAAATTAAGGGTAGCTTTATTTTAGAGCAATTTATAAAAGTTCCAGTTTCAGGATACACCGTATACGAAATGCAGTGACCTATACGACTTCAAGGCAATACATCACATTTTATAGTAATATGGCTAATTTCTATAATTATTTCTAAATTGTCCTGTAATTAGATTGTAAAATTTGTTGGGCAAATAAACAAAATAAATAAATATTTTCTAAGAGTAAGTATTATTTTTTTCGTAAAATCGTAAATTAAAAAATTCTTAAGGAATTCTTAAAACATATTGTACATTTTATTTTGCATTTAATCTATCAAATACCTAAAAGGTTATAAAACTATTTTAGAAATTTAAACAAAACAATTATTATTTTCCAATGATAAACGTTTTCATTGAATTTTAAAAAATGTGGCAAAAAATATCATTTATTTTATAAATATTACTAGGTACTTACCTAAAAATGGCTTTTCGAATTCACACATTTCATTGTTAGCTCAAAGTATAAAAAATAGTTATTTATGCAACAAGTGCGTAAGGTGAGATTTTTTCACGAATGGGAATTTTGTCGCATGAGCCGTAGGCGAATGCGACAATGCCATGAGTGAAAAAAGCTCACTTTTCGCACGAATTGCATACAATATTTTTTCTACTACCGAAATGCATCTAAATTCTCTAATAATAATGTGAAACGTCCAAACATACCTATTACGTCAAAACTTCATATGTCATTTAAAAATCACAATACTTATAGCCCACTTAATTTTAAATGAGTGAAATTAATCAATGTCTATTATTTCTTTGTCTAATGTCAATGTCAAGAATATAAATGAAACTTCAAAATTCAGTCATTATTGTTAAACAATACTGAAAATTAGGTGGTATGTTTTATAATAATACCGTGATATTAAATAAATGGACTACATAAAATTAAATAACCACATTTAACGTTTTTAAAATAAGATATGATTATTATTGGTATGCAACTGTTTAGTATGTTATTTTTTCACGCACTAGTGCGTAAGGTAAAAACTCTTTACGCACTAGTGCGTAAAGTTTAACTTTACGCACTCTACAGCGTGCGGAAAGTTAGTACTTTAAGATCGGTAGTAGAAAAAAATATTTGCATAATTTTCCGTATTTTTTAATTAGCTGAAATCAATAAAAAACGTCATTTTGTCTAAACTTTAAAAAATTCATAACTTCGGAAATATCAACTTTGTCACAAAAAATAAAGAGACATTTTATTGTTAGTTTGTACCACAGAATGTGAAAAAAATTTAAAATGCAAAAATGTTACTTATTCTCATTTGTTTAAACAATTTCTGTTTAAACAATATCTGATCGGTTTTCCGCATAGTAACTTGAACTTTTGTAATTAGTATTTATATAAAAAAAGATTAAGTAAAAAATCCCGGCGGAATAGTTTTTTTAACTCAAGAGCCGATATTGCCACGTCTAAATAAAAAAGTGGCTAATAAATGTATTTCTTTATGTTTATTATTATATTATATAGTAAGGCATCAATCTAAGAAGAAATTTAAAAGAATTACCGCATTGTTTTATTCTCGACCGCTTAACGGTTTTCTTCCTTTGAACGATCGCGATCCTGTGAAAAAAAACTTATTTCTTCCTTTTAATTTTTTTTAAATATTTATATTACGATTCCCCTTTGGCATCATATTAAATGCCTCACCTACGGATATTTTGCCGCAGGTAATCCACTGTATTATGTGATGTCAACACAGAATGGGCAATACAATTTTAGGATTGGAATAAATCGACAGTACAGTATTTCTAGATCCCTTACCATAGGTCCGTTACACTGTTGCCGATAGTCGGCCGTTGAAAATATCACAAAGTGAAAGCTGTAGAAAGAAATATACATTTAACCTATATACACAACGAAAGCGACATCTGTCCCGCCAAAAAAATGACGAACTAAAAATATACGGGCCGTATACGTTATTTTCATCTCGCCATCAATACGACGGCCAATATGGTTTTTTGTGTACCTGTTTTTTTTTAACGGGTTGAGTTACACAAAAGTTATAAGTATTCCATATTTAACTCGATAAAATGTCGTCCGATGTATTGTAGTACTCTATTTTTTTTTATAAAACTTGGCGAATAACATGGAAAGCTATTTGACGGCCATATATGGCCGTCCAATGCACATGGCCGTTGTAATGATGGTAAAATGGTAATGTATGGCCGTCCGATTGATATAGGGATAAATATATATATATATATATATATATATATATATATATATATATATATATATATATATATATATATATATATATATATATATATATATATATATATATATATATATATATATATATATATATATATAAGCAAAAGTCGGTAGTTATTAGACGCGGGGAGTACATAAACAAATGAACAAAATTCACAGGGATTCCCGCAACCGCAGACACGTGTTTCGGACTTATTGGTCCTCATCAGTACGGTGTAGCTAAGTTCAAGGATGTAAGTGACTTAGAAGTATCAAAAGGAAACAGTTAATTCGAAAGACATTGGCCAGAATGACACAGACTACGACGATGAAGCAACAACAGCAATAGCAACAACCTCCTCCTGTTTAGAGTCAAAACCCCCTATAGACGCCACTAGGTCAATATGACCCACTATAGTTGTCACTGGATTTCAACCCAACCACAGCTGTCACAAGATTGCCGCCATGCCGACGCACTTCATCGCAACAGTCCAAACCACTCTGACCTATCAGTTAGAAAAAACTGGAAGGAAGCAAAGGAAAACCAGTTACAGGAGCCAGTTACACATTTGAGGCTTCAATCGGAAGCCTCAAATGTGTAACTGTGTAGTCTGTGTCATTCTGGCCAATGTCTTTCGAATTAACTGTTTCCTTTTGATACTTCTAAGTCACTTACATCCTTGAACTTAGCTACACCGTACTGATGAGGACCAATAAGTCCGAAACACATGTCTGCGGTTGCGGGAATCCCTGTGAATTTTGTTCATTTGTATATATATATATATATATATATATATATATATATATATATATATATATATATACAAATGAACAAAATTCACAGGGATTCCCGCAACCGCAGACACGTGTTTCGGACTTATTGGTCCTCATCAGTACGGTGTAGCTAAGTTCAAGGATGTAAGTGACTTAGAAGTATCAAAAGGAAACAGTTAATTCGAAAGACATTGGCCAGAATGACACAGACTACACAGTTACACATTTGAGGCTTCCGATTGAAGCCTCAAATGTGTAACTGGCTCCTGTAACTGGTTTTCCTTTGCTTCCTTCCAGTTTTTTCTAACTGATAGGTCAGAGTGGTTTGGACTGTTGCGATGAAGTGCGTCGGCATGGCGGCAATCTTGTGACAGCTGTGGTTGGGTTGAAATCCAGTGACAACTATAGTGGGTCATATTGACCTAGTGGCGTCTATAGGGGGTTTTGACTCTAAACAGGAGGAGGTTGTTGCTATTGCTGTTGTTGCTTCATCGTCGTATATATATATATATATATATATATATATATATATATATATATATATATATATATATATATATATATATATATATATATATATATATATATATATATATATATATATAGTTATGTTACTTTATATAATCATATATAATATATGATTATTACTGAAAAATATAGTTGGGCGCCAGATCCTCTTAAGAATCACAAAAGAATATTAAATAATATGAAATTTTTTTACTTACTATTCGTTATTATAACATTAAATTTTGTCTTATCTCAGGAGCCGGTTCAAAAGTAATTTTCACTTTAGTTCAGTTATACTTGTTTAATTTATATATTGCAAATAAATAAAAGATTTAACCATAAATTAACAAGTTTAATTAGTATTTAATAATAAATATCCAGAATTTCGCCTAAAATTATACTTAACTATAACGAAATGACAATTTAGTATTGTTAGAAATTGATGAAACTAATTCTTTATTTAAATTTAATTATCTATTTACTTATATGTTTCTTTTTACTGAAATTGAGTTTTATTGGCCTTTTTTTAGAATTTACTGTTTTATTTATACTCGAGTTTTAGTTAAGTCGTATGCATACCTTTTCTGCTCTTTGAATGTTCGTATTTTTTTTTTACTGCTTCTGCACTACTATTTAGATGACTTTAATTTTACAGCAACCCCAATTGTTCCGTGGACACCACCAATCATTCCTTGCTTTCTATACAATATTTCCTTATATTATCACTGCTTATTAATTAACTTGTTCTTTGTTCATTTGCTTCTTTATTCCATCTATCATCAATGTTTGACGGTTTCAATTTTTTATTTTCTTTCTTCTTAATTCTTTTCAGTTATCTTTCAAAATTACGTACTACTTCAAAAACAACTCAAAAATTAATTCCTTCAAAATTGGCGTCCTTTTCATTTTTGATGGCAAAAACCCTACTTGATATGATTTGCAAATTGCTTATTTAATTTTGATTTTTATATTAATACAATTGTTATTTTCGAACTCCTTGCACTTTTGTGTTTCTTCTAATACTTATACAACAATTTGTCATGTTTTGTTATGATTATTTTGATGGTTATAAATTTTGATTATATTTCCAAAATCAAACTTAAATCTACTTTTATCATAAATGTTTTTATATAAACTCGCTTAACCTATACCATTGTTTATAAAGTATATAGTTATTCAACCTCTTGTTAGTACCGGTGGATCATTGGTAGATGGCGTGCTGGATGATGTGTGCCCATTATTACGACCGTAGCCCCCGGTGTCGTTTACGTTACGACCATTGTTTATTATAAACAATGCTACGAGCTACGACGCATGCACGAATTTCGTACATCCGGTGCTATCCGGTGCATCTACGTCACATGACATTCGACGAGGAACTAAAGTCATAGATCGAAACTTCACTGTAATTATTAATAACTTTTGACAGTTTGTCAGTTATCTATTTTTATTAAACTATTGGATTTTTTGTTCTAAAATGAATCATTTATACATCATATGACTAACATAACCTAAAATGTTTAGTTTTTGTAAATTTATTTTTACTTTAATTATAATTTTGAAGCTTCAGCTTGGATACATAATAACATTTAAAAACTCTCTAATGAGACAGTCGATATATAAAGTTTCAATATTGTACCTACGTAGATTATTAAAAATTAATTGCTATTTATAGGTTGGATTTCCAGTCAACAATAAGCATCCTATTTCATTAGATTAGGACAATTAAAACTTCATTAGTAATGCACCGAACAAGATTTTAGATGATAGTACAGGAAACAAGCAGAAATTTTGATAAAAATGACATAATATTCAAAAATTTTAAAAAGTGCATATTTTTGAAGTTAGTTGTAAAGCCGTAAAGCCTGATTTTCATAGTCGCGAAATTGCGAAAAGCGAAATGAGAAACGTGTTGCTATTGGTTCATTTCACATTAAAATTTGGAATTGACCAATAGCAACACGTCTCGCATTTCGCTTTTCGCAATTTTGCGACTATAAAAATCAGGCTTTTAAGGTGTTTAAATTAATGTTCTTTTTTATATATGTTTGTTATTGACTGTTTATAATTTATAATGACAAATTGTGCTGTAGCTATGTGAAAAAATTATAACCAAAGTACAAAAAGATAAATGAATAAATGAGTAGTGCCACATACCCTGAAAAAGAAACATGATGCAGCTACGGCCACGTGTTTCGGAGTTATTGCTCCTCGTCAGCGTAGCGTAGCTTGAATAATCGAACCCTGCTAAACATCACTTTTGTATTTATATTTGCCTGGGTGGAAATTGAGCAGTGCGCATAGAGCTCTCTGTGCTGACTGTTATCATTTGAGGCCATAAATTGGCACATGGTGCACGAAAGTACAAATGGAGTACTGTGTGCTGCTACTTTCTTACCGTTATTAGTTATTGTTTCCGATCCTATTCATACGGATTCATTATTCAAGCTACGCTACGCTGACGAGGAGCAATAACTCCGAAACACGTGTCCGTAGCTGCATCATGTTTCTTTTTCAGGGTATGTGGCACTACTCATTTATTCATTTATTTTTATTATCGAACCCTGCTAAACATCACTTTTGTACAAAAAGATATTGATATAAAACATTTCAGTTTTCCGAAGAACGAAAATTTGGCAAAACAGCTTGGCTACAGAAAAGATAAAATAAATTTGAAGAATGACAAGTGGAGGAACATATGTATATAATGTATTTGCAACCTAGTTTTTAGTGATCTGGATGTTCACCTAAAAATGTCATAAATCACAAATATAGACCATGTGCATCATAGGCAAAGAGTAAATGATCATAGGATTAACATAACCTCCAATTTTTAGTTTTTGTAAATTTATGTTCAACTTTAATTATAATTTTGTAGTTTCAGCTTGGATCCTTAATAACATTTAAAAACTCTCATAGACAATTAGATATATAAAGTTTCAATATTGTAGATTATTTAAAATAGACTGCTAATTATAGGTTGAATTTCCAGTCAACAAAAAATATCGTATTTCATTAGATTAGGAAAATTAAAATTTCATTAGTTAATGCACCGAACAAGATTTTAGTTGATAGTATAGGAACCAAGCAGAAATTTTAATAAAAATGACATAATATTCAAAAATGTTAAAAAGTGCATATTTTTGAGGTTAGTTGTGATGTCGCGTGCACGACACATTAGGGCAATGCATATTTTTCTCGAGATCGACGTCACATCCGGCTGCGCAATGTGTAATGTATCGTGAAATGTATATTTAAATGATTATTATAATATTTAAATTCATAAAAACAAAAGTCATGGAAACTGACTAGTACGTAAGTTACACACAAGTTGGCAGCACATACTTACAAGTTAGGTTGAATAACTATATTACTTTATAAACAATGCCTATACTATTACAACTTTTCTTTTTATTACCTACTTTATTTATGTTAAATCTTTCAATTTTTATGCAATTCATTGTTTATCCATGTATTAACTGTGACTAATTTATGAAAATTGCCTTAGTTTTAAGTTTTATTTGTAATCCACCGTTTTAACATGCATTAGTCCATTTTTCATATTTCAAATAATATTCTGTTGATCTCTTTTACTTAATTTTATTTAATTTATTGTTGTGAATATCATAGCAATATATATATATATATATATATATATATATATATATATATATATATATATATATATATATATATATATATATATACATATAAACCGGCATTATCAGGCCCAAAATTGTATGTCTTTAGAGTATACTAAGCCCGACACCTACTTACGAAGCCCGACTCCGGGCTTGGTAAAAACTTACGTGTATATTTAAGTGGTTAAGCTTGGTAGGGCTAATGGAACGTCCTCCCCAAATTTTTGATGGGCTTGGTAAGGTCGGTATTTCTCTCAAAATATACAGAATTGATTCCGAAAATTTCATATAGAGGGCGCACAACTTGATCAGTATATACAATGATAATATATGACCGATTTAGCGAAGCCCAGTATTTTATTCGTATGATGCGTAGCCCGAAAACTTGCCAACATCGCATCAGGTAAAGTAGCTGTCTCTTCTAATGAAACAATTGAAAGTTACCGTGAATAAATTCATTTTATTAAGAAATACACCAATTAAAAAACTGGAAGTAGTCAGTACTATGATAATTTTGACTAATAATTATTGTCAAGTACAGTTTAGTTTATAAAAATAAAAGCCAATACATTTTTAATGGGTTCATTTTAGGTGGATTACTCTATAAATAATCACGAAACTCGAACCGACATTATTTTTAAATTAGTCGATGTAATTCGATGTCAATTTTAATTCTCTTTTAATTTATGGTTAAATGCAGTTTATTCAACTGTTAAACCTGTTCATCCATTTAAGTTTTGCATAAGGAAGCAACTGAATCAAATAAGAGAAAATTAAAGTTAGAATTAGAATATTATGCTTTTTTTCTAAACGGTTTTACTGATTAAAAAATTATAAAGTGTTTGGAATTTAAGAATACCATTATCTAAAGAGAAAAATACAGTGGGTCCCAGGATCAGGTAACGCACTCTTGTAAACTATTTTATTTTTGATTTGCCGAGAAAAAGTCATTCTTTGTAAAAAGTTTTGCTTGTCTTAGGAAGCCATAAGCAGCCGTCAAACTTGAGATCATTTTACAGGGTATTCTAAAATTGTTTTATGGCATTAGTATTTCTACATGCAGCCAGTCACTTAATTCTAAAAATTAGAATATAATTTTTCTTATTAGATTTTATTTAACATTTTCTTCTTTAAATTTATTTATTTTTTATTTATTTTTTGAAATTAGATTGATTCCTACTTTAATTTTGATTATTGGTTGAGGTTATCAACCTGAGCGAATTGAAGCTGGTATTTATTTATTATTTTATACTTTATTAGTTTCTTTACCTATAATAATTTCAATTTTCTTTATCATGAAAAATGTAATTCTTTAAGTTTTCATTTTTTTTAATAATAATGTAAATAGAGTTTTTATATATTTATATATAAATTTAGTATTTTTTGTTAAAATACGTATATTTTTTATTCATTTATGATTACCTAAAGCTCATGTAGAGGCTTCTGTTTCAGGGTCAATAATTTTGGCAGGTATTATATTAAAATTGGGAGGTTATGGATTTTTACGTTTAATAATATTATTTATTGAAATTGGAATAAAAATTAATTATTATTTTATTATTATTAGATTAGTAAGTGGATTTTTGGTTTCTTTGATTTGTATTCGTCAAAGAGATATAAAATCTTTAATTGCTTATTCTTCAGTTGCACATATAGTGATAGTATTAGCAGGTATTATAACATTAAATATTTGAGGGTTTTGAGGTTCTCTGGTAATGATAAATGCTCATGAATTATGTTCTTCTGGTTTATTTTGTTTAGCTAATATTTCTTGTGAACGAATAGGGAGACGAAGACTTTATTTAAATAAGGGATTTTTAAATTAAATTATACCTAGACTTTCATTGTGACGATTTTTACTTTGTTCTTCTAATATAGCGGCTCCTCCCTCTTTAAATTTAATAGGAGAAATTTTGTTAATTAATAGTTTAATTTCATTTGTTGAATAAGAATATTATTTTTATCTTTAATTTCGTTTTTTAGAGCTGTGTATTCGTTATTTTTATATTCTTTTTTTCAGCATGGTAATTTTTATTCAGGGGCATTTTCTGTTTATCAAGGAATGTTACGCGAATATTTATTTTTACATTGAATACCTTTAAATTTATTAATTTTAAAGGGTGAATATTTGGTGTTATAAATTTAATCTAAATAGTTTATAAAAAATATTGATTTGTGATTTCAAAGATATAGTTTTCTATTTTAGATAATTATTCTATTTGTAAATTTATTTTAATTTATTTTTATTAATTTTTTTATCACTTTTTTTCTCTTAGGCTACATTTTTTAATCTAAAATTTTAATTTAATTATTGAATTAAATTTATTAACATTAAATTCTTTACCTGTAATTATAACTATCTTATTAGATTGAATGTCGTTATTATTTATAAGATTTGTTTTATTTATTTCTTCTATAGTAATTTATTATAGTCAAGAATATATGTTTGTTGATGAAAATTTAAATCGATTTATTTATTTGGTGGTTATATTTGTTTTATCAATAATATTATTAATTATTAGACCTAACTTAATTTCAATTTTATTAGGCTGAGATGGATTAGGTTTAGTTTCTAATTGTTTAGTAATTTATTACCAAAATGTTAAATCTTTTAATGCTGGGATATTATCAACATTATCTAATCGTATTGGAGATGGTTTTACTTATATCTATTGCTTGAATAATAAATTATGGAAGAAGAAATTCTATTTTTTATTTGGATTTAATAAAAGAAGGTTTTTCTATAAAATTAATTTCATATATGGTAGTTTTAGCTGCTATAACTAAAAGAGCTCAAATTCCTTTTTCTTCTTGATTACCTGCTGCTCTATAGCAGCTCCAACTCCAGTTTCTTCTTTAGTTCATTCTTCAACTTTAGTTACAGCTGGGGTTTATTTATTAATTCGTTTTAATTTTTGTTTTTCTTCAAATTTAATATTAATTTTATTATTAATTTCAAGTTTAACTATATTTATATCAGGTTTAGGGGCTAATTTTGAATTTGATTTAAAAAAAATTATTGCTTTATCAACATTAAGTCAATTAGGTTTAATAATAAGGATTTTAGCTTTAGGAGAGTATAAATTAGCTTTTTTTCATTTATTAACTCATGCTTTATTTAAAGCTTTATTATTTATATGTGCAGGAAATATTATTCATAATTTAAATAATTGTCAAGATATTCGTTTCATAGGAAAATTAAATAAGCATATACCATTAACTTGCACTTTTTTTAATATCAGAAAATTTACTTTATGTGGGTTACCTTTTTTATCTGGATTTTATGAATTTAGTTCTGTCCATGTTGGGTCAAATTATTATTATAATAATTTCATTCAACACTTATGAGTTGAAAATAAGGGTTTCCCAAAATAAGTGTAATATATTAACTCAGTTGGGCTTGGTAAGGTGACGCTATGAAGTGGCTTTACAAGTACTGGAAAATATATGATTAAGTGAATATTAAATAAGGTTACCCCTCTCCTCTAGCAAAATGTATATAAATTGTTTTACGCGCAGTCACGTGAAATACGCACTTCTAAATACAATAGGAAGCCTGGGCTTCTGAGAGCCGGTGATATGTACCAGGCTTGGTATAGGTTGTTGGGTACGTATATGAGGTTGAAGTATTTGCATGAGCGTGTAAACGATGTTTGACAGTCGCACGTCTGATATAACACAAACCACAGCTGTAGCAAAAAGTAATTCCTTATCATAATTTCCCGTTTTTTTTGTCAAAAATCAACACTCTTGATATACTAACTGTGTAAGGTAGACAGAACGTTAAATGAATACAGCGACGTTCATTTGTGCAAATTTGCATGCACAAATCAGTTGCGCAAATTGCATGAGCATCTAAACAGACTCAGTACATTTGTGCAAATTTGCATACACAAGCCAACTGGCACAATTTGCATGACTGTCTAAAAGCAACAACGATTTTACTTGATCAAATGCTATGGAATCGGAAATGTTTCTTATAAATACGCTATTGAAGTTTTCAATGAGAAATATCCAGATGTTACAGTGATTCACAGTATGTAAATTAATTTATAAATTTGATACCACCGGGGAAGTAAAAAATGTGAAAAAAAACAAAAACAATTAAATGAAGATGACGCTGCTACCGGTGTAGTTTTAGACTGTAGATTGTAGAACACCCAAGATGGTCGTTAAATTTAGGTATTAGCAAATCTCATATTCAGAGGATAGCTTAGGCTAGACTCCGCCTGAAATAAAGTCATTTTATTATTATTATTATTATTATTATTATTTCGTGCATTCGAGCCTAAATTAATTCACAAACTTCAAGTTGGAGATGATGCTCGTCGTTTGGACTTTTGCTTAACGGGGTGAGAAAATTTTAGCAGATAGATCATTAATTTATCGAAACATTTTATTCGTGGACGAATCTACTTTTAAGACTAATGGGCCATGGGATAGTTTCCTCTCAAAATTGTAGGTACTGGGCTCAGGAAAATCCAATTTTCCGATTTATCACTAACAGTCGAAAGTTTAAAAACGACATATTGCATCATAGAATAAACGGTCCTTATTTTATTGATAGAATTTTGAACCAAGATACTTATTTAGAACTTTTAAATAATTTTGTTTTGGAAATTGGACAATGAAAATTTAAAACGTAGAAGAATAATTTTTCAACAAGCCGGATGTCCAGCACATTCTACAATTCGAGTTCGAGTATTTCGGCCGCAACGATTTCGAAGACGACGTAGATTTATTAAAGCAAAAAATTGTAGAAGCTCTTGCAACCATAAATGAAGATGTGACCTCTAATGCATACGAAGAATTTAAAAAAAGATTAGAGAAATGTGTACTTTTTGGAGGTCTACATGTAGAATAGTTCTCAACTTAGTTAAATGAAATGTAATTTTTTTGAAATTAAGTATTTTAAATAATTGGAAACACTAAATAAAATGTTCAGTAAAGATGTAAAAAAGCAATTCACTTAAAAGTCCATACATTTTCAAATTTTTAGAATACCCTGTATAATTTATCTTAAGTTTGACGACTGCTTATGACTTCCTATGGCAAGGAAAACTTTTTATAAAGAATAACTTTTAGTAAATATAAGAGAGTTTACAAGAGTGCGGTACCTCATCCGGAGACACACCTTGTTTGCCCAACTTAATATGATAATATACAGGAAGTCCCATTAGAATGGGTCATTCGTAATGCCATACTTTTGACTCGTCTTGTATGAAATACAAATTATTGCTTCCGGTAACATCAAAAAATTATATTTTATTCCTAATAGATTTTTGTAATATTTTGTGGTTTGAGCAGAAAAAAATCGATTTTTAAAAATTACTCTATTTTATTTGTGCCTCGCCCTGTATACAAACACATATTTGTCACAAAATATTATTTGAAATAACCGGAATTTTTATATTATCCCATAACTTCTTTATTTTTTCATCGATTTTCAACCTGTTGGGCTCGTTTGACAGCTAAAGCCTCCAGCTAAATGATTCTCTATCAGACACTGATATAATGATCATAAATGTCAAGGCTGACGTATTTAAACTTGAGCAATTTTTAATAACTGATGGAATTTTGTTGAAATGCCGTATTTACAAACGGTTTGCTTTATGAACATGGCTGGTCTTCTGGCAATATTTTGGTGGGCAGTTTTTAAAAATCGGTCAAGACACTACGGAGCTGCACCAATAAATGTAGAGACGTGTTGTAAACGTCTCGGCAGCAATAGTAAAAATCGAAATTTTCATTTTCCTTTATAACTTTTTGATTCCTTTACCGATTTTAATTTTTTTCGGGTCACTTAAAACCCAAAGCCTTCCACTACAATCATAAATGTCATAAATTCACATGAATTATAAATCCAATATGGCAGAAGTTGTCAAATTTACCTAATATTTAAAAGCCGTAAGAATTTTTTAAAATGACAAATTAAATGACTTTCTTTTAACTTGAAGCCTATTCTAAGAACATTGTGACGCAGAACACGAAAATCGGTTAAGAACTTATAAAGGTGTATAACGTAGTCATGTACACTGTACACCACAACAACAGTATCAAATTAATTCTTAACAGAGTTACCTATGCAGTTATCGTCATGGTTACAAAACAAATGAACATTGATTCATAACTGTTATTTCAGTCAGCTGTTTTTAAAAAGTGTCTTGTAGTCCCTAGTTTTGTTATAATGGTGCTGTCAAATGAAGACAAGATTTTCATTAAGTATCTGTGGGAATTTGTAGAGGTTTTAAAACTAGCATAATTTTTATTGAACATGGAATACGGCTTAATTTTCAACAGTATTGCGAAGTTGTTCCGAGTCAAATGTTACCTTAAATTAGTGATTTCATACTCATGCAAATTAGTCGGTCTTGGTAACTACAATGAAATTTTAGGATGGACACTTGGATTTTTAAGAGAACATGCAGCAAATTTTATTGAACAAGAACACTGGCCTCCTAATAGTCCAGATCTTAATCCCCATGACAATTACTTTTACATTTATAAGAACGGTTGTATAAGAATGGTCGTCATTTCAATAATTTAGGCGAATTGCGACAAAGAATTTTAAACTGTTGGGAAGAAACTGACCAGCAAATTATTAAATAAGCAATAGACGGTTGGCACAGGCAGGTTCAGCTCGTTGTGAACGCTAATGGAGGTCATGTTCCATTATTTAAGTATTAATTTTGACAATAAGTTATTGTTATTTAGTTAAATGATTCGTAATTAAATTATGTTTCTGGTTTAGCCCGTTATTTAATTAGATTTCATTTATTATTCATATCTTCGTAAGTCCTTAACCGATTTTCGTGATCTATAATACGTTCCAATGTTCTTAGAAGACAAGGCCTCAAGATCAAAGAAAGCCTAAATTCGCCATTTTAAAAAAATTCTAGAGGCTTTTAAATATTAGGTTAATTTGATTACTTCCGCCATATTGGATTTATGATTCATGTCAATTTCTGAGATTTAACATTGTACTGGAAGGCTTTGGGTTTTAAATGACCCAAAAAAAATTAAATTCGGCAAAGAATCAAAAAAGTTATAAAGGATAATAAAAAATTCCGGTTTTTACCATTGCTGCCGAAATGTTTACAACACGCATCTACATTTTTTGGTACAGTTCCGTAGTTCCTTGACCGATTTTTAAAAACTACCCACCAAAATATTGGCAGAAGACCAGTCATGACAAACCGTTTGTAAATGCGGCTTTTCAACAAAATTCCAGCAGTTACTAAAAATTGCTCAAGTTTAAATACGTCTGCCTTGACACTTATGGTGATAATATCAGTTTTTGATAGAGAATCAAAAATTTATCTGTCAAACGAATCCAAAAAGTTGAAAATCGGTGAAAAAATAAAGAAGTTATACGATAAAATGAAAATTCCGGTTTTTTTTGGACCATATTTTATAAAAATAACCACTTTATATCTTTAACACCCTGTACCTTAAAAACTAGTCACAGGATTGAGTTAGGACCCTGACAGTTCTGATCAGGAGCCATTTTTGCTAATATGTATTTTGTGCGGGCCCTTTAGTTTTCTCCATGTTGAGGAAAAATTATTATTATAATAATTTTGTTGAACAGCTACGAATCTTTCAAAACGTTAATTATTGTAATAAAATACTTGAGAACATGAAAATAAAGGCAACGTTGCTGGGCTTCTCAAAATGCGTAAACTGTATTAACTATATACAGTCGGGCTTAGTAAGGTGGTGATGTGAAGTGGCTTGAGGGGGCTTGGGAAGAACTGGGAAATATATATTTAAGTAAATATTAAATAAGGTTACCCCTCTCCTGTTGCTAAATGTATATAAATTGTCCTGTGCGCAGACGCGTGAAATACACACTTCTAACTGCAATAGGAAGCCTGGGCTTCTGAGAGCCTGTGATATGTACCGGGCTTGGTATAGGTAGTTGGGTACGTATATATATATATATATATATATATATATATATATATATATATATATATATATATATATATATATATATATATATATATATATATATATATATATATATATTTGCCTGGCATACCTACACACCTCCGAAATGATATCTGACTGTTGTTTACGCCTCCGAAATCGGAGGCGAGAACGAAAATTCGGAGGCACTTACGTTTCCCTATTAAAAATTTCACAGAATGTATGTGATGTCATCACGAGTGCTCTGACAAAATTTTTGGTGGAGGCCTATACGACCTATACACACATACAGTTATACAGATTAGTTCAGCAAAATTCCGCTTCCTAGCGCTAGAGTAGAGGCATATAATTTTATGTTTACGGGTAAGTCGAATAAGCCTCCGCATAGTCAACCGTACGTACACAACTCCGTATAACTGGCGACGTCGCACATCGTTTAGAGGAGGCGCAAACGTTGCTCTCTTATATACTATCTCAAAGATGAGTATCTTTAAATGATTGCGCCGAAAATGTTCTAGTTTGTCTCCACAAACAGAAATACATTGAAGAGTGAAGTCTATAAATTCCTAAACGGGATAAGCAATTATACACTATTCAGGTTTCAGGTCCTCCTCAATACTATTTTTCAGATCTTTCAGGTTTGCATGTATAAAAAATTGTGGTAAGATCATAGGATATTATCTTTCTCATGGAATTTGTGTTTACATAAATGCTAAAAAGTATAAGGCTCAAATCTATACAGGATGTTTCGTTTGAAACTGTACCCTCATGTTTTTTACAAGCTTTTATTTAACTTGCGATATTTGTATGTTAGTTTGTTTTTTTGTTTGTTTGTTTAGGTCAAATCTTGCAACTGAATTTTAAAATTGTCATCCCCAACCGATTGAGCTGAAATTTTGCATACACGTTTAGTTTGGATGACAATTGCATGTTTAGCTAAGTGACGTCATTCTAAATCCAATATGGTGGACTCCCAAAGATGGCGGACTAGTTATTTCTTATGTACCCCCATGGTATGGGTATCAATTAAAAGGGTTTGCTGAGAACAATAGGAAAAATAAAATGACGTCACATTAAATTCAATGTGGCGGACTAGTTATTTTTTATGCACCCCATAATATGGGTATCAATTTAAAGGGTTTGTTGAGAAGAATGGGTAAAATAAAATGACTTCACGCTAAATTCAATATGGCGGACGCCCCAAGATGGCGGACAAAATTTTCTTATCTACCATCATAAAATGGGTATCAAATGAAAGGGTTTGCTGAGAAGTATACGAAAAGAATACGAAAAAAACTAAAAAATAAATTAATAGTAAAAAAACATTTTTATAAACAAGCTTTTATTTAAATGCTCTAAAAAGAAGAAAATAAACTTTGAATTAAATCAAATCCATCAATTTATTACATTATACAATTTATATGATATAAAAGTTTGTCGCGAGATTTTCCTGGGTAAATAACCAAGAATACAATATTAAACTCTCGCGACAAGCTTTTATATCATATTGTATAATGTAGTAAATTGATGGGTTTGATTTAATTTAAAGTTTATTTTCTTCTTTTTAGAGCATTTAAATAAAAGCTTGTTATTAAAAATGTTTTTTTACTATTAATTTTTTATTAATTATTATTCAATAAAATTTTTCAAAAACTAGTTCTATGTAGTATGTCATTACTTTTTTTATATTAATAGATATACGAGGTGCATAGAAAATTTTAATTTTTTTAAATGGAACACCTGTACTTTTTTATATATTTATATCTACATCGCGTCTTTCTTATTACGGTGGTATATAACACTTGTATATTTATTTCAAAATTGACGTAAATATTTCCAACAAAATATCTTACCGTTTCTATAAAAACGAAGTTTGCAATGGAAGATTCAGAAAAAATTTGCTTTAATATATTTTTTAATGTATGCCCATTTTGTGTTAAAAATAATAATAATTATTTCTTTATATTTATTTAATTATAATAATTATAGTTTCCTTTTTTGACATCAATTTTTATTACTTCTCCTCAGATTTATGCTATAAACATGTTTAAATATATAAGTGTTATATGCCATCGTAATCAGAAGAACTCGACGAATTCAAACATATAAAACATATACAGGATGTCCATTTAAAAAATTATAATTTTTCTATTTACCTCGTTTACCTTTTCAGCCAAAGAAATTTTAGTCAATAAATATTTACAGAAATAAGTGGGAGTATAATTTTAAGGTAAACACCCTGTACTTTGGGGCACCCTATCGTATACTTAATTCAAAACAAAATCCGTTGCACGTCACCACCGACCAAGAATTATAAACGAAAAGTATAGCCTACATCGGCATATATTTTGACCTTAAGGTCAACTGTTGGGACGTCACCATGGTTGACTTGCCAACTGTTGACCTTAAGGCCAAAACATATGCCGATATAGGCTGTGCTCTTCATTTATAATTCTTGGTGGGTGATGACGTGCAACGGATTTTATTTTGTATTAAGTATATAGGGTGTCCCAGATTTAAACGGACATAGTGAAATGGAAGATAGAGCACACTGTGCTGATTTCAAAATACCGCCACACTTACCCTTTAAAGTGAATGGTTTTCGAGATACGGGGTGTTTCATGGTTCTTGGCCAATTATTTATACCGCCATATTTTCGGAATGGCAGCACATATCGGGAAAATATTTGGAGCAAATATTACACTCTTTTAGTTCAATTAAAAACATAATTTACTTTTGAAAAATTCCAGAGCCGGACTCGTTTTTTTTTAACGTTGCTATCAGTGCTTCGAACAACACCCTGTATATCATTTATTGGAAAATGTAAGTAAACAATAAAAAAGACAATGGATCAGTGTATAAAATAATGTCATAATATTTGATGGCACACTTACTGTTATGTTTTAATAAATTTTTGAAATTGTCGTTTGACCAAATATTAAATTCTACAAATAAAGTAGTCAGCAAAATATAGTCATTATATTGCTAATTTCACTGAAATAGCCTACAATAGGCCTTATTATTTGTTTTTCTGTACATAAACCGTATTTAAGCTTTTTTCAGCTTAAATTTCCATTCAAAATAACACAATCCATTTCACTCATAGAAAAAATTAAAATTAGCTATAAGTAGGCTTGTACTAATATGTACGATTAAAATTAGTTACGTTAAAACATTTTTGACGTTTAAGGAACAATAATTTTTTTAAAAAAACAACAAACTTTACATTAGGTACACGTATCTTAAATTTTGAGTTAGATGTTTTATTAACTACTATTAAAAATCCTAAGTAGGCTTTTGCCTAATATGTCACTAAATGAAAAACTGGTGTTTTCCCAACGCAGATTTAATATTAATGTGTGGTGTGGAATTTATAATAACCATTTAATAGGGCCTCACATATTTGAAGGAAGGTTAACTGGTGAAGTTTATTTCTTTTATTTTCTATGAGATATTTTGCCCGATTTATTGAGAGAGATTGATACCAAGAATATGTGGTTTCAGCATGATGGTGCTGGTCCTCATTTTGCTTTAGTGGTCAGAGATCATCTCAATCTGCATTACCCCAACAGATGGATTGGTCGAGAAGGTACAGTAAACTGACCACCGAGATCTCCTGATCTTACACCTCTAGACTACTTTCTATGGGGTCACCTTAAAGTCAGAGGTGTACAATGAAGAATTCGACACACGGGAACGGTTATTAGAAAATTTTTTTAATGTATGTGATGGTATTAAAAATAACCCGCAAATGATTAATAATCAGTAAGAAACATAATAAAACGTTCCCAAGCATGCATTAACGCTGGAGGCGTTCATTTTGAGAATCTATTGTAATTTTAATTAATTTTATTACCTATTTTTCTTCTTCTTTTCTTTTTCTAATATTACTTAATAAATTATTTGTTTGTGTGTATTTCTGCCCTTATGTTATAAAATTCATTGTATTAATATTATTTTCTAAAGGTCTTTAGTTACTGATTTTAATAGTACATATTAGTACAAGCCTACTTATAGCTAATTTAAATTTTTTTTATGAGTGAAATGGATTGTGTTATTTTGAATGGAAATTTAAGCTCAAAAAAGCTTAAATACGGTTCATGTACAGAAAAACAAATAATAAGTTCTATTGTAGGCTATTTCAGTGAAATTAGCAATATAATGACTATAAGTTTGCTGACTACTTTATTTGTAGATTTTAATATTTGGTCAAATGACAATTTCAAAAATTTATTAAAACATAACAGTACGTGTGCCATCAAATATTATGACATTATTTTATACACTGATCCATTGTCTTTTTCAATGTTTACTAACAGTTTCCAATAAATGATATACAGGGTGTTGTTCGAAGCACTGATAGTAACATTAAAAAAAACGAGTCCGGTCCTGGAATTTTTCAAAAATAAATTATGCTTTTAATTGAACTAAAAGAGTATAATATTTGTACCAAATTTTATCCCGATATGTACGACCATTCCGAAAATATGGCGGTATGAATAATTGGCCAAGAACCATAAAACACCCCGTATCTCGAAAACCATTCACTTTCAAAGGTAAGTGTGGGGGTGTTTTGAACTCAGCAAAGTGTGCTTTATCTCCCATTTCACTGGGTCCGTTTAAATCTGGGACACCCGTATACTATACCGGATGCCACAGGATACTGGCTCACCCCTATATTTCCTTTATTTTTTAACTTATCCATTTGAAATTTAGGGGGCATAAACTACCGTTTAAAATGTATTTCTGCACATTACAAACATTATGGTACCACTTTCGGTTTATCCGGAAATTACCTCAACTTTCGTTTTTCAAATAGAACACTCTGTATATTTTTACATATTTGGATGCAGGGCAACATTCTGTATACACCATGTAAGTTTCGCGAATTTTTGAGCCGATGTTCAATTTTTTCAAGCATTTTCAGAAATCCGTGAAAGTGGATTTTATACTTTTAAACGAATGAAATAAAATTGAAAATAAATAGCACAGATATAAAAAAGATATCAATGAAATCAGAAAGAAAATTATAATTTTTCAAACACTATGAGCCACCACCTTCCCATTTGAAAAAAAAAAGTTTTCGATAAAAAAGTGATATGTTCAACTTTGGAAGCTTCGCAAACAGTTGTTAGTGAAACGAGAAGAAAAATTATATTTTTCCTTTGAAGTTTACCTACCGTATAACGCATTTTATAATTCCAAAGCGCTCTAGACGGATTTCTTAAGATGCTTGAAAAAATTGAACATCGGCTCAAAAATTCGCGAAACTTACATGGTGTATACAGAATGTTGCCCTGCATCCAAATATGTAAAAATATACAGGGTGTTCCATTTTAAAATCGAAAGTTGAGGTAATTTCCGGATAAACCGGAAGTGGTACCATAGTGTTTGTAATGTGCAGAAATACATTTTAAACGGTAGTTTATGCCCCCTAAATTTCAAATGGATAAGTTAAAAAATAAAGGAAATATAGGGGTGAGCCAGTATCCTGTGGCACCCGGTATAGGTAATTCATGGTTCACTAAGTGTTTGGCCTATTTTCCAAGTAACTTTTGACTAACTTCAGCCGCTGAGATCAATCCGATTTAAGTTTTTAAGAAGTTGAGAATATGACACAATGCCAAGGGCCTTCACTAGGTCTAAGAAGATACTTATAGCGAGAGCTTCAATTTGTCAAAACAGCTGTCTAACATAATGGTAAATTTTTATTGCGCCACTTATTGACTTTTTTCTTAAAATCCATACTGAGATTCTGTTAAGAGGAATGCTTGCACGTGTTCCCCTCATATGGCGAATTATTTGCCTGGGAACAATATTTGAAAATAAAATAATCCACGTCGGTCGTACGAAAAAAATGCAAGGGCCCTTTTTTGTTGAAAATTTCGTCCCCAATAAGATGCATATAATAAGATTTGTCTTAAATACATTTTAAGACCTTTAAAAGGAATATTGACGATACAAAACATGTACAAAATCAGGAAAACGCGCTCCGTTCTAGAGACTAAAATTTTTTAAATATCTGATTAATTTTTTTTAAACTGAAGAGTAAAAATACTAAAAAGTGACCAATGGTTTTTTGAAAATTTTATCTAGAAGTACAAGTAAATAATGTTTTAAAAAACATTAATGTAAGTGATTACAAAATATATTATTTATTATGGGATTTAAAAAACCATTGGTCACTTTAGAGTATTTTTACTCCTCTTTACTTTAAAAAAGATATTGATCAGGTATTTAAAAAATTGTAGTCTCTAGAGCGAAGCGCGTTTTCCTGATTTTGTACATGTTTTATATCGTCAACATTCCTTTTGAAGGTCTTAAAATTTATTTAAGACAAATCTTATTATATGCATCTTATTGGGGACGAAATTTGCAACAAAAAAGGGCCCTTGCATTTTTTTCGCAAGGCCGACGTTATTTAATTTTCAAATATTGTTTACACGGCAAATAATTCGCGATATTAGAGGAATACGTGCAAACATTCCTCTTAACTCGCATTTTTTATATGATGTCACTCTAGTTTTTATAATTTTTTCTAATATTTTTATAGAAAAAATTATAAAAACTAGAGATACGTCATATAAAAAATACAAGTTAATAAGAGAATCTCAGTACGGATTTCAAGAAAAAAGTCTTTATAAAAATAAAGATTGAAATTGATCTCTAATTTTCTACATTAAGCTCATTTCCACTTTTAAAAATCGGTGTATCAACGGCGTCTAAAAGGTTCTGGATATAGTCCAGTTTCAAAAATAGTGTTGTGGATGCAAATGAGAGGTTTTGCTTATATATGGTTCTAAATCTTTTAATAATTTGGCTGATCTTTTTTTGGTGCCTTTTTGTTTTTTGTTTTCATTATATATTTTTTTTAATTTCAGGTTAATTTGTGATAGTCAAAAAGAAGTTGTGTAGTATATTAGAATTTATGTATATTAGAATTTATAGGAGTAGTTATGCATTTTAATTTTACCGGCTAAAGATTTTCCTACAACTATGTAATAGCTATTAAATTCATTACTTATATTTTTTTATATTTGTAACATTTTGTTTGTTTCTTTAATAAAATTTCTCTAATATAAATACACCACATATAATTACGACCCCCTTTATCCCAGAAGACTCTCGAAGAGCCTTGTGCGGGAGGGGGCTAAACATTTAAAGACAAGGGACACACATCCAATATCCGTGTATAATGGAAAAATCCCTCTCACAGTATTTTCCATTGCCACGACCGGGAATCGAACCTGGGACTTTTGGGTGAGAGACAGGTACGCTACCATCTCGACCATCAGTCAATAATACTAAAATGTTGTTTTTTATTATAAATATGAAAGTCACAGAATCAACCAGTAAATATGTGGATTTGACCTACTCTAGTCATACTAAACTAAAAACACACAAAATGTATATTAATGAACAATCAATCAAAGCGGCCACAATTTATTATTATTATTTTTCTTTAAACTAGCTGTAGTCATTAAAAAAAAATTAAATAAAAATGCGATTTCATTCAACGGTGTTTACACATAATGCGGCTATAATTTGTAATTTGGTTGAATTGGTATATACTTTACACGGCAACACTGTTCGGAGGCCTAAGCGGCGATCAAATTTATAAATTTTATACAAATGGAGGCATGTACGTTAGGTTCACAAACGGAGTCCATTTGATACGTCCAATTTATCTCTGCATGTATATAAAAAAATATTAAAAATGTTTACCCCTCTGAAGTTCCCATTGTTTAATGATAGAAAAGGAATTGATATATTCCAAAAATATAATTATATCTACTTCCAATATGCCGGAGGCCTGAGTGTCTGTTTGGTAGTCGGAGGCGAAATGGATAGCTGGGCGGGTATATATATATATATATATATATATATATATATATGTATATATATATATATATATATACATATATATAGATATATATATATATATATATATATATATATATATATATATATATATATATATATATATATATATATATATATATACATATATACATATATATATATAAATAAATAAATAATAACTACCGACTTTTGCTTATATATATATATATATATATATATATATATATATATATATATATATATATATATATATGTATATATATAGAATATATATATATATATATTGCCTGGCATACCTACACACCTCCGAAATGATATCTAACTGTTGTTTACGCCTCCGAAATCGGAGGCGAGATCGTAAATTCGGAGGCACTTACGTTTCCCTATTAAAAACTTCACAGAATGTATGTGATGTCATCATGAGTGCTCTGCTAAAATTTTTGCTGGAGGTCTATACGACCTATACACATATACAGTTATACAGATTAGTTCAGTAAAATTCCGCTTCCTAGCGCTAGAGTAGAGGCATATAATTTTATGTTTACGGATAAGCCGAATACGCTTCCGCATAGTCAACCGTAGTACACACCTCCGTATAACTGGCAACGTCGCACATCGTTTAGAGGAGGCGCAAACGTTGCTCTCTTATATACTATCTCAAAGATGAGTATTTTTAAATGATTGCGCCGAAAATGTTCTCGTTTGTCTCCACAAACTGAAATACATTGAAGAGTAAACATCGAAAAATACGGATTGTTCAATTTTAATAATGTACAATTTATTGTAAGCTCAACATAATAATATCTCCCCCACGCTGACAGAAGTATTTTTTTCAAAGTCTATAAATTCTTAAACGGGATAAGCAATTATACACTATTCAGGTTTCAGGTCCTCCTCAATACTATTTTTCAGATCTTTCAGGTTTCCATGTATAAAAAATTGTGGTAAGATCATAGGATATTATCTTCCTCATGGAATTTGTAGTAAGTATTTCATTTACATAAATGCTAAAAAGTATAAAGCTCAAATCTGTACAGGATGTTTCGTTTGAAACCATACCCTCTTATTTTTTTATTAATTATTATTAAATAAAATTTTTCAAAAACTAGTTCTATGTAGTATATCATTACTTTTTTTTATCTTAAAAGATATACGAGGCGCATAGAAAATTTAAATTTTTTTAAATGGAGCACCTGTACTTTTTTATATATTTATATTTACATCGCGTCTTTCTTATTACGATGGTATATAACACTTGTATATTTTTTTCAAAATTGACGTAAATATTTCCAACAAAATATCTTACCATTTCTCTAAAAACGAAGTTTGCAATGGAAGATTCAGAAAAAATTTGCTTTAATATATTTTTTTGTGTGCCCATTTTGTGCATTATTAACTTGTGATATAAATAATAATAATTATTTCTTTATGTTGATTTAATTATAATAATTACAGTTTCATTTTTTGACATCAATTTTTATTACTTATCCTCAGATTTATACTATAAACATTTTTAAATATACAGGGTGTCCCACTTAAGATGTATCCCTCCTCCTAAAATATTTATTTGTGAACCGATCTTCGAAATCTTTTTTTTGCTGGATAGGGCTTGGAAAACTGCATTTAAGCTATACCTTATATTTCTTAAAAAAGTACATCATGACCTACTGAGACGTATTTTTTTTTAGCGAAATTTCGAGAAAAACTATTAGCGATTTTTTTAGAGAAAAACTAATACCAGAATTAGATTCAGGACCTTCTAAAACCTAAGTGGTGTGAATTTTGCTACATTAGGATACAGGGTGTTAAAGAAAATGGAGAGGAATTTTTAATAACGGCAAACTTTTTTTTGTAGACAAAATCGGTACTATTGAAATTATCAGTAATTTAACATTTTTCACATTTCTCTGGTTTATTTGAAGACATATTAAGAAAAAATCGACAGTGCGGTAACGACTAAAAATGGTATCTAATGCTGTTGATACGGTTATTGAAAAATAAAACATTACATTAGTTATTAAAGCTAATTAAACAATTCACTGGAAAAAATATTATAATAATCCTTTGAAAAAACAAATGGTAAAAATAAAAACAACAAATAAACAAATAAAAAAATATTAAGATTGACTGGTAACAAAACTACGACAAAATTATTAAAAGAACAAGGTTCCTAAAAATAATCAAATTAATCAACTAATAATTAAATTGAACTATTCTTAACGAGTCCACCATTTACCCTTATGCATTTTTCAAAACCGTTTGTTTTCTTTCAAAGGATTATTACAAAAATTTTTTCCAGTGAATAGTTTAACTAGCTTTAATAACTAATGTATTGTTTTATTTGTTTTCAATAACCGTATCAACAGAAATTTGATTTCATTTTTAATCGTTACCACTGTCGATTTTTTCTTAACACGTCTTCAAATAAACCAGAGAATTGTGAAAAATGTTAAATTACTGATAATTTCAAAATAGTACCGATTTTGTTTACAAAAAAAGTTTGCCGTTGTTAAAAATTCCTCTCCATTTTCTTTAACACTCTGTATCCTAATGTCGCAAAATTCACACCACTTAGGTTTTAAAAGGTCCTGAATCTAATTCTGGTATTAGTTTTTCTCTAAAAAAATCGCTAATAGTTTTTCTCGAAATTACGCTAAAAAAATACGTCTCAATAGGTCATGATGTACCTTTTTTAAAAATGTAAGGTATAGCTTAAATATAGTTTTCCTATCCAGCAAAAAGAAGATTTCGAAAATTGGTTCACAAATAAAGATTTTAGGAGGGTGGATACATCTTAAGTGGGACACTCTGTATAAGTGTTATATGCCATCGTAATCAGAAGAACTCGACGAATTCAAACATATAAAACATATACAGGATGTCCGTTTAAAAAATTATAATGTTTGTATTTACCTCGTTTATCTTTTCAGCCAAAGATATATTAGTCAATAAATATTTACAGAAATAAGTGGGAGTATAATTTTAATTGAAACACCCTGTACTTTGGGGCACCGAATCATATACTTAATACAAAGCAAAATCCGTTGCACGTCATCACCGACCAAGAATTATAAACGAAGAGTATAGCCTACATCGGCATATATTTTGGCCTTAAGGTCAACTGTTGGGACGTCACCATGGTTGACTTCCCAACTGTTGACCTTAAGGCCAAAACATATGCAGATATAGGCTATGCTCTTCATTTATAATTCTTGGTGGGTGATGACGTGCAACGGATTTTGTTTTGTATTAAGTATATACTATATAATTCATGGTTCACCAAGTGTTTGGCCTATTTTCCAGGTAACTTTTGACTAACTTGACTATAGGAGATACAGAAAAATTATAAGCATAACAGTTGTTGAATGTCAAATTATGCGTAGCGTACAAATAATTATTTTCCATTATACATATAAGATGTTGTAATATGGGTGTATTAGGTAACATATCTCCAAAGTATTTGAGATGTTAACAGCTTTTCAAAGAAAGAACTGAGAGTTGAATACCAATTTTAAGAAACATATATATATTTGAGACACCAAAAATTATTAGTCTGAGCAATTTTTCTCATATTATTAGCGGACCATAAAGTATTCCATGAAGAATTGAAAATTTATGAAAACTGTACATGGTGTTCACAATGCATAGCTAATTTTCAAAAATCAAATTGCTTAAGATTCCTTATTTTAAATGGAACACCTTGTCTATTATAATAGTAGTATTAAACTCCACATAAAATTGAAGCCAAAATATGAAGGTCTATGCGGTATTTAAATTTTTAACAAAATATTGCCAGTACTCTTTGATTCTAAAATTGTTCGCTATGTATATACTATGAAATACAATATAAAATGTGCCTTGTTAAATAATGATAAATGTATTTGAATTACTTGGTTAGTATTATTGCAAAAATAATTTAATAACAATATCTGAAATTGCAATTGGAATTATACTTCCGATGCAAGAACAAATCGCAAATCTATTTAAATCGGGAAGCAACTAAACAATTATTCTTATAGCATTTGACCATCACGAACTTATTCTCGTTTAGATAATTTCATCCTAGTCAGTTTTTTTTCTAAATTTTGACAAATAACTATATCTTCAAAACCATTTCAAATAAATATCATAAGGGGGAATCATCGGAAATCTCTTGAAATTGTTTAATTGAATATGAAATAATATACAGGGTGTTCCATTTCAAATAATAAAGGTATTAAAGTTTTTAAATATTCGGGTTCAACATAAAATTATGAACATCCTATAAATAAAATTCTAAAACCGAATACATGGTTTCAAAGCTCTCTTCTAGGCTAATGAACTGCCGTAATGAAAAATTAGTAATTATTTCAAATATAAAAAATACAGCGTTTTTCATAAGGGTGTACGTGTATATATATTTTTGCTTATGCATTATTTAGAAATTATAATGATATAAGGTGTGATAAGATCGTTTTTATTTATTATTGTGCACTCTTTATACACATGAAATAAAATTAACGGAAGGGAAATTAACGCTAAGACTCAAATTTTACTTTTTAGATTAGGTTTTTGAACGTTAATTTGGATTTCTAATACACAATCATTCATAACTTATACCCATATACCCATTTACATATACAGTGTGTCCACGGATGGAGTTGCCTATAGGAAAAACTTTTTATTTTGGACTTTACGCAAAAAACTTATTCTTTAAAATAAAATCTGCTTGTCTTAAAACCCTTAAATGGTGTGCCCAGGGAAGTTATTATTTTTTTGGTTAGTGAATTATGAAAAAAAATCTGTCTATTAAAAAAGCTGCATCACAAAGACCTCCAATAAGTATAAAAATAAGTTGGTTTATTGACAGGGTGCCCAAGAAGTGAGTCTAAAATATTTGTTTGCGAATTTTGCGCCAAATTTTTTTTTTAATAATCCTGTTTCTCATAAAATCACCAAATCGCTACTAAAATTTCATTTTACACAGGGTGGATAAAAATAAAATACTAATTGCTTATAGGAAATCTATTTACTAATAACATTAATAATCCATTTTACAACGTAGAGGAATTAAAGCAAAGAATAAGGGATGCAATAAACGAAATTAATGTGCCCAGTGTAGTACATTTTACACTGAATTCATTAAAAGAGCTGAAAATGCGAACAAGTTCGAGGGGGTTATGTAGAATTATATTTGTTAGTTTTATTTAGAGTTAAATGGATTGTTAGTATTGTTAATATGTATTAGTAAATATATTTCCTATGAACAATTAAGTTTGTTATTTTTATCCACCCTGTCTAAAATAAAATTTCAGTGCCGATTTGGGGACTATGAGAAACAGGATTATTATAAAAAAAAAATTTGGCGCAAAATCCGCTAAGAAAAATTCTAGGCACCCTGGGACACCCTGTCAATAAACTAAGTTTTTTATACTTATTGGAGTTATTGGAGGATATTTTAATAGACACAGATTTTTTTTCATAATTCACTAAAAAATAATAATAACTTCCCCTGGGGACATCATGTATATAATCTTAAATTTGATTGGTTATTTAAGGGTTTTAAGACAAGCAGAATTTATTATAGAGAATAAGTTTTTTGCGTAAAGTCCAAAATAAAAAAGTTTTTCCTATAGGCAACTCCATCCGTGGACACACTGTATATTACATCAATATTTGAAAATTTATAGTTTGCTAAATCCATTAGTAAACTTGTTTCATTCAACGGTGTTACACATAATGCGGCTATAATTTGTAATTTGCTTGAATTGGTCTATATTTTACACGGCAACACTGTTCGGAGGCCTAAGCGGCGATGAAATTTATAAATTTTATACAAATGGAGGCATGTACGTCAGGTTCACAAACGGAGTCCATTTGATACGTCCAATTTATCTCTGCATGTTTATAAAAAATATTAAAAATGTTTACCCCTCTGAAGTTCCCATTGTTTAATGATAGAAATGGAATTGATACATTCCAAAAATTTAATTATATCTACTTCCAATATGCCGGAGGCCTGAGTGTCTGTTTGGTAGTCGGAGGCGAAATAGATAGCTGGGCGGGTATATATATATATATATATATATATATATATATATATATATATATATATATATATATATATATATATATATATATATATATATATATATATATATATATATATATATATATATATATATATATATATATATATATATACATATAAACCGGCATTATCAGGCCCAAAATTGTATGTCTTTAGAGTATACTAAGCCCGACACCTACTTACGAAGCCCGACTCCGGGCTTGGTAAAAACTTACGTGTATATTTAAGTGGTTAAGCTTGGCAGGGCTAATGGAACGTCCTCCCCAAATTTTTGATGGGCTTGGTAAGGTCGGTATTTCTCTCAAAATATACAGAATTAATTCCGAAAATTTCATATAGAGGGCGCACAACTTGATCAGTATATACAATGATAATATATGACCGATTTAGCGAAGCCCAGTATTTTATTCGTATGATGCATAGCCCGAAAACTTGCCAACATCGCATCAGGTAAAGTAGCTGTCTCTTCTAATGAAACAATTGAAAGTTACCGTGAATAAATTCATTTTATTAAGAAACACACCAATTAAAAAACTGGAAGTAGTCAGTACTATGATAATTTTCACTAATAATTGTCAGGTACAGTTTTGTTTATAAAAATAAAAGCCAATACATTTTTAATGGGTTCATTTTAGGTGGATTACTCTATAAATAATCACGAAACTCGAACCGTAAATTAGTCGATGTAATTCGATGTCAATTTTAATTCTCTTTTAATTTATGGTTAAATGCAGTTTATTCAACTGTTAAAGCTGTTCAACCATTTAAGTTTTGCATAAGGAAGCAACTCAATCAAATAAGAGAAAATTAAAGTTAGAATTAGAATATTATGTTTTTTTTCTAAACGGTTTTACTGATTAAAAAATTATAAAGTGTTTGGAATTTAAGAATACTATTATCTAAAGAGAAAAATACAGTGGGTCCCAGGATCAGGTAACGCACTCTTGTAAACTATGTTATTTTTGATTTGCCGAGAAAAAGTCATTCTTTGTAAAAAGTTTTGCTTGTCTTAGGAAGCCATTAGCAGCCGTCAAACTTGAGATCATTTTACAGGGTATTCTAAAATTGTTTTATGGCATTAGTATTTCTACATGCAGCCAGTCACTTAATTCTAAAAATTAGAATATAATTTTTCTTATTAGATTTTATTTAACATTTTCTTCTTTAAATTTATTTATTTTTTATTTATTTTTTGAAATTAGATTGATTCCTACTTTAATTTTGATTATTGGTTGAGGTTATCAACCTGAGCGAATTGAAGCTGGTATTTATTTATTATATTATACTTTATTAGTTTCTTTACCTATAATAATTTCAATTTTTTTTTATCATGAAAAATGTAATTCTTTAAGTTTTTATTTTTTTTAATAATAATGTTTCTATATATTTATGTATAAATTTAGTATTTTTTGTTAAAATACGTATATTTTTTATTCATTTATGATTACCTAAAGCTAGAGGCTTCTGTTTCAGGGTCAATAATTTTGGCAGGTATTATATTAAAATTGGGAGGTTATGGATTTTTACGTTTAATAATATTATTTATTGAAATTGGAATAAAAATTCATTATTATTTTATTATTATTAGGTTAGTAGGTGGATTTTTGGTTTCTTTGATTTGTATTCGTCAAAGAGATATAAAATCTTTAATTGCTTATTCTTCAGTTGCACATATAGTGATAGTATTAGCAGGTATTATAACTTTAAATATTTGAGGGTTTTGAGGTTCTCTGGTAATGATAAATGCTCATGAATTTATGTTCTTCTAGTTTATTTTGTTTAGCTAATATTTCTTGTGAACGAATAGGGAGACGAAGACTTTATTTAAATAAGGGATTTTTAAATTAAATTATACCTAGACTTTTATTGTGACGATTTTTACTTTGTTCTTCTAATATAGCGGCTCCTCCCTCTTTAAATTTAATAGGAGAAATTTTGTTAATTAATAGTTTAATTTCATTTGTTGAATAAGAATATTATTTTTATCTTTAATTTCGTTTTTTAGAGCTGTGTATTCGTTATTTTTATATTCTTTTTCTCAGCATGGTAATTTTTATTCAGGGACATTTTCTGTTTATCAAGGAATGTTACGCGAATATTTATTATTATTTTTACATTGAATACCTTTAAATTTATTAATTTTAAAGGGTGAATATTTGGTGTTATGAATTTAATCTAAGTAGTTTATAAAAAATATTGATTTGTGATTTCAAAGATATAGTTTGCTATTTTAGATAATTATTCTATTTGTAAATTTATTTTTATTAATTTTTTTATCACTTTTTTTCTCTTAGGCTACATTTTTTAATCCAAAATTTTAATTTAATTATTGAATTAAATTTATTAACATTAAATTCTTTATCCGTAATTATAACTATCTTATTAGATTGAATGTCGTTATTATTTATAAGATTTGTTTTATTTATTTCTTCTATAGTAATTTATTATAGTCAAGAATATGTTTGTTGATGAAAATTTAAATCGATTTATTTATTTGGTGGTTATATTTGTTTTATCAGTAATATTATTAATTATTAGACCTAACTTAATTTCAATTTTATTAGGCTGAGATGGATTAGGTTTAGTTTCTTATTGTTTAGTAATTGATTACCAAAATGTTAAATCTTTTAATGCTGGGATATTAACAACATTATCTAATCGTATTGGAGATGTTGTTTTACTTATATCTATTGCTTGAATAATAAATTATGGAAGAAGAAATTTTATTTTTTATTTGGATTTAATAAAAGAAGATTTTTCTATAAAATTAATTTTATATATGGTAGTTTTAGCTGCTATAACTAAAAGAGCTCAAATTCCTTTTTCTTCTTGATTACCTGCTGCTATAGCAGCTCCAACTCCAGTTTCTTCTTTAGTTCTTCAACTTTAGTTACAGCTGGGGTTTATTTATTAATTCGTTTTAATTTTTGTTTTTCTTCAAATTTAATATTAATTTTATTATTAATTTCAAGTTTAACTATATTTATATCAGGTTTAGGGGCTAATTTTGAATTTGATTTAAAAAAAATTATTGCTTTATCAACATTAAGTCAATTAGGTTTAATAATAAGGATTTTAGCTTTAGGAGAGTATAAATTAGCTTTTTTTCATTTATTAACTCATGCTTTATTTAAAGCTTTATTATTTATATGTGCAGGAAATATTATTCATAAATTAAATAATTGTCAAGATATTCGTTTCATAGGAAAATTAAATAAGCATATACCATTAACTTGCACTTTTTTTAATATCAGAAAATTTTCTTTGTGGGTTACCTTTTTTATCTGGATTTTATGAATTTAGTTCTGTCCATGTTGGGTCAAATTATTATTATAATAATTTCTTTCAACACTTATGAGTTGAAAATAAGGGTTTCCCAAAATAAGTGTAATATATTAACTCAGTTGGGCGTGGTAAGGTGACGCTATGAAGTAGCTTTACAAGTACTGGAAAATATATGTTTGAGTGAATATTAACTAAGGTTACCCCTCTCCTCTAGCAAAATGTATATAAATTGTCCTACGCGCAGTCACGTGAAATACGCACTTTTAAATACAATAGGAAGCCTGGGCTTCTGAGAGCCGGTGATATGTACCAGGCTTGGGTACGTATATGAGGTTGAAGTATTTGCATGAGCGTGTAAACGATGTTTGACAGTCGCACGTCTGATATAACACAAACCACAGCTGTAGCAAAAAGTAATTCCTCATCATAATTTCCCGTTTTTTTTTTGTCAAAAAACAACACTCTTGATATACTAACTGTGTAAGGTACACTGAACGTTAAATGAATACAGCGACGTTCATTTGTGCAAATTTGCATGCACAATCAGTTGCGCAAATTGCATGAGCATCTAAACAGATGTACAACGACTCAGTACATTTGTGCAAATTTGCATACACAAGCCAACTGGCACAATTTGCATGACTGTCTAAAAGCGCCTTAACCTTATAACAACGAATTTACTTGATCAAATGCTATGGAATCGGAAATGTTTCTTATAAATACGCTATTGAAGTTTTCAATGAGAAGTATCCAGATGTTACAGTGATTCACAGTATGTAAATTAATTTATAAATTTGATACCACCGGGGAAGTAAAAATGTGAAAAAAACAAAAACAATTAAATGAAGATGACGCTGGTACCGGTGTAGTTTTAGACTGTAGATTGTAGAACACCCAAGATGGTCGTTAAATTTAGGTATTAGCAAATCTCATATTCAGAGGATAGCTTAGGCTAGACTCCGCCTGAAATAAAGTCATTTTATTATTATGATTATTATTATTATTTCGTGCATTCGAACCTAAATTAATTCACAAACTTCAAGTTGGAGATGATGCTCGTCGTTTGGACTTTTGCTTAACGGGGTGAGAAAATTTTAACAGATAGATCATTTTATCGAAACATTTTATTCGTGGACGAATCTACTTTTAAGATTAATGGGCCATGGAATAGTTTCCTCTCAACATTGTAGGTACTGGGCTCAGGAAAATCCAATTTTCCGATTTATCACTAACAGTCGAAAGTTTAAAAACGACATATTGCATCATAGAATAAACGGTCCTTATTTTATTGATAGAATTTTGAACCAAGATACTTATTTAGAACTTTTAAATAATTTTGTTTTGGAAATTGGACAATGAAAATTTAAAACGTAGAAGAATAATTTTTCAACAAGACGGATGTCCAGCACATTCTACAATTCGAGTTCGAGTATTTCGGCCGCAACGATTTCGAAGACGTCGTAGATTTATTAAAGCAAAAAATTGTAGAAGCTCTTGCAACCATAAATGAAGATGTGACCTCTAATGCATACGAAGAATTTAAAAAAAGATTAGAGAAATGTGTACTTTTTGGAGGTCTACATGTAGAATAGTTCTCAACTTAGTTAAATGAAATGTAATTTTTTAGAAATTAAGTATTTTAAATAATTGGAAACACTTTGCTAAATAAAATGTTCAATAAAGATGTAAAAAAGCAATTCACTTAAAAGTCCATAAATTTTCAAATTTTTAGAATACCCTGTATAATTTATCTTAAGTTTGACGACTGCTTATGACTTCCTATGGCAAGGAAAACTGTTTATAAAGAATAACTTTTAGTAAATATAAGATAGTTTACAAGAGTGCGGTACCTCATCCGGAGTCACACTTGGTTTGCCCAACTTAATATGATAATATACAGGAAGTCCCATTAGAATGGGTCATTCGCGACTTTTGACTCGTCCTGTATGAAATACAAATTATTGCCTCCGGTAACATCAAAAAATTATATTTTATTCCTAATAGATTTTTGTAATATTTTGTGGTTTGAGCAGAAAAAAATCGATTTTTAAAAATTACTCTATTTTATTTGTGTCTCGCCCTGTATACAAACACATATTTGTCACAATATATTATTTGAAGTTAAAGAAATAACATTCATGCAAAAAATTGCAATCGAATCCTTAAATTGCTATAAATATATCGGGTGGTCCAAAAATAACCGGAATTTTCATTTTATCCCATAACTTCTTTATTTTTTCATCGATTTTCAACCTGTTGGGCTCGTTTGACAGCTAAAGCCTCCAGCTAAATAATTCTCTGTCAAACACTGATATAATTATCATAAATGTCAAGGCTGACGTATTTAAACTTGAGCAATTTTTAATAACTGATGGAATTTTGTTGAAATGCCGTATTTACAAACGGTTTGCTCTATGATCATGGCTCGTCATCTGGCAATGTTTTGGTGGGCAGTTTTTAAAAATCGGTCAAGGAACTACGGAGCTGCACCAATAAATGTAGAGACGTGTTGTAAACGTCTCGGCAGCCATAGTAAAAATCGAAATTTTCATTTTCCTTTATAACTTTTTGATTCCATTACCGATTTTAATTTTTTTTGGGTCACTTAAAACTCAAAGCCTTCCACTACAATCATAAATGTCAGAAATTGACATGAATTATAAATCCAATATGGCACAAGTGGTCAAATTTACCTAATATTTAAAAGCCGTAAGAATTTTTTAAAATTAAATGACTTTTTTTTAACTTGAAGCCTATTCTAAGAACATTGTGACGCAGAACACGAAAATCGGTTAAGAACTTATAAAGGTGTATAACGTAGTCATGTACACTGTACACCACAACAACAGTATCAAATTAATTCTTAACAGAGTTACCTATGCAGTTATCGTCATGGTTACAAAACAAATGAATATTGATTCATAACTGTTATTTCAGTCAGCTGTTTTTAAAAAGTGTCTTGTGGTACCTAGTTTTGTTATAATGGTGCTGTCAAATGAAGACCAGATTTTCATTAAGTATCTGTGGGAATTTGTAGAGGTTTTAAAACTAGCATAATTTTTATTGAACATGGAATACGGCTTAATTTTCAACAGTATTGCGAAGTTGTTCCGAGTCAAATGTTACCTTAAATTAGTGATTTCATACTCATGCAAATTAGTCGGTCTTGGTAACTACAATGAAATTTTAGGATGGACACTTGGATTTTTAAGAGAACATGCAGCAAATTTTATTGAACAAGAACACTGGCCTCCTAATAGTACAATTACTTTTACATTTACAAGAACGGTTGTATAAGAATGGTCGTCATTTCAATAATTTAGGCGAATTGCGACAAAGAATTTTAGAATGTTGGGAAGAAACTGACCAGCAAAATATTAAATAAGCAATAGACGGTTGGCACAGGCAGGTTCGGCTCGTTGTGAACGCTAATGGAGGTCATGTTCCATTATTTAAGTGTTAATTTTGACAATAAGTTATTGTTATTTAGTTAAATGATTCGTAATTAAATTATGTTTCTGGTTCAGCCCGTTATTTAATTAGATTTCATTTATTATTCATATCTTCGTAAGTCCTTAACCGATTTTCGTGATCTATAATATGTTCCAATGTTCTTAGAAGACAAGGCCTCAAGATAAAAGAAAGCCTAAATTCGCCATTTTAAAAAAATTCTAGAGGCTTTTACATATTAGGTTAATTTGATTACTTCCGCCATATTGGATTTATGATTCATGTCAATTTCTGAGATTTAATATTGTACTGGAAGGCTTTGGGTTTTAAATGACCCAAAAAAAATTAAAATCGGCAATGAATCAAAAAAGTTATAAAGGATAATAAAAAATTCCGGTTTTTACCATTGCTGCCGAAATGTTTACAACACGCTTCTACATTTTCTGGTACAGTTCCGTAGTTCCTTGACCGATTTTTAAAAACTACCCACCAAAATATTGGCAGAAGATCAGTCATGACAAACCGTTTGTAAATGCGGCTTTTCAACAAAATTCCAGCAGTTACTAAAAATTGCTCAAGTTTAAATACGTCTGCCTTCACACTTATGGTGATAATATCAGTTTTTGATAGAGAATCAAATAGCTGGAAAATTTATCTGTCAAACGAATCCAAAAAGTTGAAAATCGGTGAAAAAATAAAGAAGTTATACGATAAAATGAAAATTCTGGTTTTATTGGACCATATTTTATAAAAATAACCACTTTATATCTTTAACACCCTGTACCTTAAAAACTAGTCACAGGATAGAGTTGGGACCTTGACAGTTCTGATCAGGAAATTAAAATCTACAACATACTAACACTAACATTTTAGCAAAAATTCACCTAGAGCCATTTTTGCCTGTATGTATTTTGTGCGGGCCCTTTAGTTTTCTCCATGTTGAGGAAAAATTATTATTATAATAATTTTGTTGAACAGCTACGAATCTTTCATAACGTTAATTATTGTAATAAAATACTTGAGAACATGAAAATAAAGGCAACGTTGCTGGGCTTCTCAAAATGCGTAAACTGTATTAACTATATACAGTCGGGCTTAGTAAGGTGATGATGTGAAGTGGCTTGAGGGGGCTTGGGAAGAACTGGGAAATATATATTTAAGTAAATATTAAATAAGGTTACCCCTCTCCTGTTGCTAAATGTACATAAATTATCCTATGCGCAGTCACGTGAAATACACACTTCTAACTACAATAGGAAGCCTGGGCTTCTGAGAGCCTGTGATATGTACCGGGCTTGGTATAGGTAGTTGGGTACGTATATATATATATATATATATATATATATATATATATATATATATATATATATATATATATATATATATAGATATATATATATATATATATATATACATATAAACCGGCATTATCAGGCCCAAAATTGTATGTCTTTAGAGTATACTAAGCCCGACACCTACTTACGAAGCCCGACTCCGGGCTTGGTAAAAACTTACGTGTATATTTAAGTGGTTAAGCTTGGTAGGGCTAATGGAACGTCCTCCCCAAATTTTTGATGGGCTTGGTAAGGTCGGTATTTCTCTCAAAATATACAGAATTAATTCCGAAAATTTCATATAGAGGGCGCACAACTTGATCAGTATATACAATGATAATATATGACCGATTTAGCGAAGCCCAGTATTTTATTCGTATGATGCGTAGCCCGAAAACTTGCCAACATCGCATCAGGTAAAGTAGCTGTCTCTTCTAATGAAACAATTGAAAGTTACCGTGAATAAATTCATTTTATTAAGAAATACACCAATTAAAAAACTGGAAGTAGTCAGTACTATGATAATTTTCACTAATAATAAAATTGTCAAGTACAGTTTTGTTTATAAAAATAAAAGCCAATAAATTTTTAATGGGTTCATTTTAGGTGGATTACTCTATAAATAATCACGAAACTCGAACCGTCATTATTTTTAAATTAGTCGATGTAATTCGATGTCAATTTTAATTCTCTTTTAATTTATCGTTAAATGCAGTTTATTCAACTGTTAAAGCTGTTCATCCATTTAGGTTTTGCATAAGGAAGCAACTGAATCAAATAAGAGAAAATTAAAGTTAGAATTAGAATATTATGTTTTTTTAAAATTATAAAGTGTTTGGAATTTAAGAATACTATTATCTAAAGAGAAAAATATAGTGGGTCCCAGGATCAGGTAACGCACTCTTGTAAACTATTTTATTTTTGATTTGCCGAGAAAGTCATTATTTGTAAAAAGTTTTGCTTGTCTTAGGAAGCCATAAGCAGCCGTCAAACTTGAGATCATTTTACAGGGTATTCTAAAATTGTTTTATGGCATTAGTATTTAGTCACTTAATTCTAAAAATTAGAATATAATTTTTCTTATTAGATTTTATTTAACATTTTCTTCTTTAAATTTATTTATTTTTTATTTATTTTTTGAAATTAGATTGATTTCTACTTTAATTTTGATTATTGGTTGAGGTTATCAACCTGAGCGAATTGAAGCTGGTATTTATTTATTATTTTATACTTTATTAGTTTCTTTACCTATAATAATTTCAATTTTTTTTTTATCATGAAAAATGTAATTCTTTAAGTTTTTATTTTTTTTATTAATAATGTAAATAGAGTTTTTATATATTTATGTATAAATTTAGTATTTTTTGTTAAAATACGTATATTTTTTATTTATTTATGATTACCTAAAGCTCATGTAGAGGCTTCTGTTTCAGGGTCAATAATTCTGGCAGGTATTATATTAAAATTGGGATGTTATGGATTTTTACGTTTAATAATATTATTTATTGAAATTGGAATAAAAATTCATTATTATTTTATTATTATTAGGTTAGTAGGTGGATTTTTGGTTTCTTTGATTTGTATTCGTCAAAGAGATATAAAATCTTTAATTGCTTATTCTTCAGTTGCACATATAGTGATAGTATTAGCAGGTATTATAACGTTAAATATTTGAGGGTTTTGAGGTTCTCTGGTAATGATAAATGCTCATGAATTATGTTCTTCTGGTTTATTTTGTTTAGCTAATATTTCTTGTGAACGAATAGGGAGACGAAGACTTTATTTAAATAAGGGATTTTTAAATTAAATTATACCTAGACTTTCATTGTGACGATTTTTACTTTGTTCTTCTAATATAGCGGCTCCTCCCTCTTTAAATTTAATAGGAGAAATTTTGTTAAGTAATAGTTTAATTTCATTTGTTGAATAAGAATATTTTTATCTTTAATTTCGTTTTTTAGAGCTGTGTATTCGTTATTTTTATATTCTTTTTCTCAGCATGGTAATTTTTATTCAGGGACATTTTCTGTTTATCAAGGAATGTTACGCGAATATTTATTATTATTTTTACATTGAATACCTTTAAATTTATTAATTTTAAAGGGTGAATATTTGGTGTTATGAATTTAATCTAAGTAGTTTTTAAAAAATATTGATTTGTGATTTCAAAGATATAGTTTTCTATTTTAGATAATTATTCTATTTGTAAATTTATTTTAATTTATTTTTATTAATTTTTTTATCACTTTTTTTCTCTTAGGCTACATTTTTTAATCCAAAATTTTAATTTAATTATTGAATTAAATTTATTAACAATAAATTCTTTATCTGTAATTATAACTATCTTATTAGATTGAATGTCGTTATTATTTATAAGATATGTTTTATTTATTTCTTCTATAGTAATTTATTATAGTCAAGAATATATGTTTGTTGATGAAAATTTAAATCGATTTATTTATTTGGTGGTTATATTTGTTTTATCAATAATATTATTAATTATTAGACCTAACTTAATTTCAATTTTATTAGGCTGAGATGGATTAGGTTTAGTTTCTTATTGTTTAGTAATTTATTACCAAAATGTTAAATCTTGTAATGCTGGGATATTAACAACATTATCTAATCGTATTGGAGATGTTGTTTTACTTATATCTATTGCTTGAATAATAAATTATGGAAGAAGAAATTTTATTTTTTATTTGGATTTAATAAAAGAAGATTTTTCTATAAAATTAATTTCATATATGGTAGTTTTAGCTACTATAACTAAAAGAGCTCAAATTCCTTTTTCTTCTTGATTACCTGCTGCTATAGCAGCTCCAACTCCAGTTTCTTCTTTAGTTCATTCTTCAACTTTAGTTACAGCTGGGGTTTATTTATTAATTCGTTTTAATTTTAGTTTTTCTTCAAATTTAATATTAATTTTATTGTTAATTTCAAGTTTAACTATATTTATATCAGGTTTAGGGGCTAATTTTGAATTTGATTTAAAAAAAATTATTGCTTTATCAACATTAAGTCAATTAGGTTTAATAATAAGGATTTTAGCTTTAGGAGAGTATAAATTAGCTTTTTTTCATTTATTAACTCATGCTTTATTTAAAGCTTTATTATTTATATGTGCAGGAAATATTATTCATAATTTAAATAATTGTCAAGATATTCGTTTCATAGGAAAATTAAATAAGCATATACTTGCACTTTTTTTAATATCAGAAAATTTTCTTTATGTGGGTTACCTTTTTTATCTGGATTTTATGAATTTAGTTGTGTCCATGTTGGGTCAAATTATTATTATAAAAATTTCATTCAACACTTATGAGTTGAAAATAAGGGTTTCCCAAAATAAGTGTAATATATTAACTCAGTTGGGCTTGGTAAGGTGACGCTATGAAGTGGCTTTACAAGTACTGGAAAATATATGATTAAGTGAATATTAAATAAGGTTACCCCTCTCCTCTAGCAAAATGTATATAAATTGTCCTACGCGCAGTCACGTGAAATACGCACTTCTAAATACAATAGGAAGCCTGGGCTTCTGAGAGCCGGTGATATGTACCAGGCTTGGTATAGGTTGTTGGGTACGTATATGAGGTTGAAGTATTTGCATGAGAGTGTAAACGATGTTTGACAGTCGCACGTCTGATATAACACAAACCACAGCTGTAGCAAAAAGTAATTCCTCATCATAATTTCTTGTTTTTTTTTGTCAAAAATCAACACTCTTGATATACTAACTGTGTAAGGTAGACTGAACGTTAAATGAATACAGCGACGTTCATTTGTGCAAATTTGCATGCACAAATCAGTTGCGCAAATTGCATGAGCATCTAAACAGATGTACAACGACTCAGTACATTTGTGCAAATTTGCATACACAAGCCAACTGGCACAATTTGCATGACTGTCTAAAAGCGCCTTAACCTTGGAACAACGAATTTACTTGATCAAATGCTATGGAATCGGAAATGTTTCTTATAAATACGCTATTGAAGTTTTCAATGAGAAGTATCCAGATGTTACAGTGATTCACAGTATGTAAATTAATTTATAAATTTGATACCCCCGGGGAAGTAAAAAATGTGAAAAAAAAACAAAAACAATTAAATGAAGATGACGCTGCTACCGGTGTAGTTTTAGACTGTAGATTGTAGAACACCCAAGATGGTCGTTAAATAATTTAGGTATTAGCAAATCTCATATTCAGAGGATAGCTTAGGCTAGACTCCGCCTGAAATAAAGTCATTTTATTATTATGATTATTATTATTATTTCGTGCATTCGAACCTAAATTAATTCACAAACTTTTAAGACTAATGGGCCATGGGATAGTTTCCTCTCAAAATTGTAGGTACTGGGCTCAGGAAAATCCAATTTTCCGATTTATCACTAACAGTCGAAAGTTTAAAAACGACATATTGCATCATAGAATAAACGGTCCTTATTTTATTGATAGAATTTTGAACCAAGATACTTATTTAGAACTTTTAAATAATTTTGTTTTGGAAATTGGACAATGAAAATTTAAAACGTAGAAGAATAATTTTTCAACAAGACGGATGTCCAGCACATTCTACAATTCGAGTTCGAGTATTTCGGCCGCAACGATTTCGAAGACGACGTAGATTTATTAAAGCAAAAAATTGTAGAAGCTCTTGCAACCATAAATGAAGATGTGACCTCTAATGCATACGAAGAATTTAAAAAAAGATTAGAGAAATGTGTACTTTTTGGAGGTCTACATGTAAAATAGTTCTCAACTTAGTTAAATGAAATGTAATTTTTTTGAAATTAAGTATTTTAAATAATTGGAAACACTTTGCTAAATAAAATGTTCAATAAAGATGTAAAAAAGCAATTCCCTTAAAAGTCCATAAATTTTCAAATTTTTAGAATACCCTGTATAATTTATCTTAAGTTTGACGACTGCTTATGACTTCCTATGGCAAGGAAAACTTTTTATAAAGAATAACTTTTAGTAAATATAAGGGAGTTTACAAAAGTGCGGTACCTCATCCGGAGTCACACCTGGTTTGCCCAAATTAATATGATAATATACAGGAAGTCCCATTAGAATGGGTCATTCGCGATGCCATACTTTTGACTCGTCCTGTATGAAATACAAATTATTGCTTCCGGTAACATCAAAAAATTATATTTTATTCCTAATAGATTTTTGTAATATTTTGTGGTTTGAGCAGAAAAAAATCGATTTTAAAAAATTACTCTATTTTATTTGTGTCTCGCCCAGTATACAAACTCATATTTGTCACAATATATTATTTGAAGTTAAAGAAATAACATTCATGCAAAAAATTGCAATCGAATCCTTAAATTGCTATAAATATATCGGGTGGTCCAAAAATAACCGGAATTTTTATTTTATCCCATAACGTCTTTATTTTTTCATCGATTTTCAACCTGTTGGGCTCGTTTGACAGCTAAAGCCTCCAGCTAAATGATTCTCTATCAGACACTGATATAGTGATCATAAATGTCAAGGCTGACGTATTTAAACTTGAGCAATTTTTAATAACTTATGGAATTTTGTTGAAATGCCGTATTTACAAACGGTTTGCTTTATGATCATGGCTGGTCTTCTGGCAATATTTTGGTGGGCAGTTTTTAAAAATCGGTCAAGGAACTACGGAGCTGCACCAATAAAAGTAGAGACGTGTTGTAAACGTCTCGGCAGCCATAGTAAAAATCGAAATTTTCATTTTCCTTTATAACTTTTTGATTCCATTACCGATTTTAATTTTTTTCGGGTCACTTAAAACCCAAAGCCTTCCACTACAATCATAAATGTCCGAAATTGACATGAATTATAAATCCAATATGGCAGAAGTGGTCAAATTTACCTAATATTTAAAAGCCGTAAGAATTTTTTAAAATGACAAATTAAATGACTTTTTTTTAACTTGAAGCCTATTCTAAGAACATTGTGACGCAGAACACGAAAATCGGTTAAGAACTTATAAAGGTGTATAACGTAGTCATGTACACTGTACACCACAACAACAGTATCAAATTAATTCTTAACAGAGTTACCTATGCAGTTATCGTCATGGTTACAAAACAAATGAACATTGATTCATAACTGTTATTTCAGCTGTTTTTAAATAAAAAGTGTCTTGTGGTACCTAGTTTTGTTATAATGGTGCTGTCAAATGAAGACAAGATTTTCATTAAGTATCTGTGGGAATTTGTAGAGGTTTTAAAACTAGCATAATTTTTATTGAACATGGAATACGGCTTAATTTTCAACAGTATTGCGAAGTTGTTCCGAGTCAAATGTTACCTTAAATTAGTGATTTCATACTCATGCAAATTAGTCGGTCTTGGTAACTACAATGAAATTTTAGGATGGACACTTGAATTTTTAAGAGAACATGCAGCAAATTTTATTGAACAAGAACACTGGCCTCCTAATAGTCCAGATCTTAATCCCCGTGACAATTACTTTTACATTTACAAGAACGGTTGTATAAGAATGGTCGTCATTTCAATAATTTAGGCGAATTGCGACAAAGAATTTTAGACTGTTGGGAAGAAACTGACCAGCAAATTATTAAATAAGCAATAGACGGTTGGCACAGGCAGGTTCAGCTCGTTGTGAACGCTAATGGAGGTCATGTTCCATTATTTAAGTATTAATTTTGACAATAAGTTATTGTTATTTAGTTAAATGATTCGTAATTAAATTATGTTTCTGGTTCAGCCCGTTATTTAATTAGATTTCATTTATTATTCATATCTTCGTAAGTCCTTAACCGATTTTCGTGATCTATAATACGTTCCAATGTTCTTAGAAGACAAGGCCTCAAGATAAAAGAAAGCCTAAATTCGCCATTTTAAAAAATTCTAGAGGCTTTTAAATATTAGGTTAATTTGATTACTTCCGCCATATTGGATTTATGATTCATGTCAATTTCTGAGATTTAATATTGTACTGGAAGGCTTTGGGTTTTAAATGACCCAAAAAAATTAAAATCGGCAAAGAATCAAAAAAGTTATAAAGGATAATAAAAAATTCCGGTTTTTACCATTGCTGCCGAAATGTTTACAACACGCTTCTACATTTTCTGGTACAGTTCCGTAGTTCCTTGACCGATTTTTAAAAACTACCCACCAAAATATTGACAGAAGACCAGTCATGACAAACCGTTTGTAAATGCGGCTTTTCAACAAAATTCCAGCAGTTACTAAAAATTTCTCAAGTTTAAATACGTCTGCCTTGACACTTATGGTGATAATATCAGTTTTCGATAGAGAATCAAATAGCTGGAAAATTTATCTGTCAAACGAATCCAAAAAGTTGAAAATCGGTGAAAAAATAAAGAAGTTATACGATAAAATGAACATTCCGGTTTTTTTGGACCATATTTTATAAAAATAACCACTTTATATCTTTAACACCCTGTACCTTAAAAACTAGTCACAGGATTGAGTTGGGACATTGACAGTTCTGATCAGGAAATTAAAATCTACAACATACTAACACTAACATTTTAGCAAAAATTCACCTAGAGCCATTTTTGCCTATATGTATTCTGTGCGGGCCTTTTAGTTTTCTCCATGTTGAGGAAAAATTATTATTATAATAATTTTGTTGAACAGCTACGAATCTTTCAAAACGTTAATTATTGTAATAAAATACTTGAGAACATGAAAATAAAGGCAACGTTGCTGGGCTTCTCAAAATGCGTAAACTGTATTAACTATATACAGTCGGGCTTAGTAAGGTGGTGATGTGAAGTGGCTTGAGGGGGCTTGGGAAGAACTGGGAAATATATATTTAAGTAAATATTAAATAAGGTTACCCCTCTCCTGTTGCTAAATGTATATAAATTGTCCTATGCGCAGTCACGTGAAATACACACTTCTAACTACAATAGGAAGCCTGGGCTTCTGAGAGCCTGTGATATGTACCGGGCTTGGTATAGGTAGTTGGGTACGTATATATATATATATATATATATATATATATATATATATATATATATATATATATATATATATATATATATATATACGTACCCAACTACCTATACCAAGCCCGGTACATATCACAGGCTCTCAGAAGCCCAGGCTTCCTATTGTAGTTAGAAGTGTGTATTTCACGTGACTGCGCATAGGATAATTTATGTACATTTAGCAACAGGAGAGGGGTAACCTTATTTAATATTTACTTAAATATATATTTCCCAGTTCTTCCCAAGCCCCCTCAAGCCACTTCACATCATCACCTTACTAAGCCCGACTGTATATAGTTAATACAGTTTACGCATTTTGAGAAGCCCAGCAACGTTGCCTTTATTTTCATGTTCTCAAGTATTTTATTACAATAATTAACGTTATGAAAGATTCGTAGCTGTTCAACAAAATTATTATAATAATAATTTTTCCTCAACATGGAGAAAACTAAAGGGCCCGCACAAAATACATACAGGCAAAAATGGCTCTAGGTGAATTTTTGCTAAAATGTTAGTGTTAGTATGTTGTAGATTTTAATTTCCTGATCAGAACTGTCAAGGTCCCAACTCTATCCTGTGACTAGTTTTTAAGGTACAGGGTGTTAAAGATATAAAGTGGTTATTTTTATAAAATATGGTCCAATAAAACCAGAATTTTCATTTTATCGTATAACTTCTTTATTTTTTCACCGATTTTCAACTTTTTGGATTCGTTTGACAGATAAATTTTCCAGCTATTTGATTCTCTATCAAAAACTGATATTATCACCATAAGTGTGAAGGCAGACGTATTTAAACTTGAGCAATTTTTAGTAACTGCTGGAATTTTGTTGAAAAGCCGCATTTACAAACGGTTTGTCATGACTGATCTTCTGCCAATATTTTGGTGGGTAGTTTTTAAAAATCGGTCAAGGAACTACGGAACTGTACCAGAAAATGTAGAAGCGTGTTGTAAACATTTCGGCAGCAATGGTAAAAACCGGAATTTTTTATTATCCTTTATAACTTTTTTGATTCATTGCCGATTTTAATTTTTTTTGGGTCATTTAAAACCCAAAGCCTTCCAGTACAATATTAAATCTCAGAAATTGACATGAATCATAAATCCAATATGGCGGAAGTAATCAAATTAACCTAATATGTAAAAGCCTCTAGAATTTTTTTAAAATGGCGAATTTAGGCTTTCTTTTATCTTGAGGCCTTGTCTTCTAAGAACATTGGAACATATTATAGATCACGAAAATCGGTTAAGGACTTACGAAGATATGAATAATAAATGAAATCTAATTAAATAACGGGCTGAACCAGAAACATAATTTAATTACGAATCATTTAACTAAATAACAATAACTTATTGTCAAAATTAACACTTAAATAATGGAACATGACCTCCATTAGCGTTCACAACGAGCCGAACCTGCCTGTGCCAACCGTCTATTGCTTATTTAATATTTTGCTGGTCAGTTTCTTCCCAACATTCTAAAATTCTTTGTCGCAATTCGCCTAAATTATTGAAATGACGACCATTCTTATACAACCGTTCTTGTAAATGTAAAAGTAATTGTACTATTAGGAGGCCAGTGTTCTTGTTCAATAAAATTTGCTGCATGTTCTCTTAAAAATCCAAGTGTCCATCCTAAAATTTCATTGTAGTTACCAAGACCGACTAATTTGCATGAGTATGAAATCACTAATTTAAGGTAACATTTGACTCGGAACAACTTCGCAATACTGTTGAAAATTAAGCCGTATTCCATGTTCAATAAAAATTATGCTAGTTTTAAAACCTCTACAAATTCCCACAGATACTTAATGAAAATCTGGTCTTCATTTGACAGCACCATTATAACAAAACTAGGTACCACAAGACACTTTTTAAAAACAGCTGACTGAAATAACAGTTATGAATCAATGTTCATTTGTTTTGTAACCATGACGATAACTGCATAGGTAACTCTGTTAAGAATTAATTTGATACTGTTGTTGTGGTGTACAGTGTACATGACTACGTTATACACCTTTATAAGTTCTTAACCGATTTTCGTGTTCTGCGTCACAATGTTCTTAGAATAGGCTTCAAGTTAAAAAAAAGTCATTTAATTTTAAAAAATTCTTACGGCTTTTAAATATTAGGTAAATTTGACCACTTGTGCCATATTGGATTTATAATTCATGTCAATTTCTGACATTTATGATTGTAGTGGAAGGCTTTGAGTTTTAAGTGACCCAAAAAAAATTAAAATCGGTAATGGAATCAAAAAGTTATAAAGGAAAATGAAAATTTCGATTTTTACTATGGCTGCCGAGACGTTTACAACACGTCTCTACATTTATTGGTGCAGCTCCGTAGTTCCTTGACCGATTTTTAAAAACTGCCCACCAAAACATTGCCAGATGACGAGCCATGATCATAGAGCAAACCGTTTGTAAATACGGCATTTCAACAAAATTCCATCAGTTATTAAAAATTGCTCAAGTTTAAATACGTCAGCCTTGACATTTATGATAATTATATCAGTGTTTGACAGAGAATTATTTAGCTGGAGGCTTTAGCTGTCAAACGAGCCCAACAGGTTGAAAATCGATGAAAAAATAAAGAAGTTATGGGATAAAATGAAAATTCCGGTTATTTTTGGACCACCCGATATATTTATAGCAATTTAAGGATTCGATTGCAATTTTTTGCATGAATGTTATTTCTTTAACTTCAAATAATATATTGTGACAAATATGTGTTTGTATACAGGGCGAGACACAAATAAAATAGAGTAATTTTTAAAAATCGATTTTTTTCTGCTCAAACCACAAAATATTACAAAAATCTATTAGGAATAAAATATAATTTTTTGATGTTACCGGAGGCAATAATTTGTATTTCATACAGGACGAGTCAAAAGTCGCGAATGACCCATTCTAATGGGACTTCCTGTATATTATCATATTAAGTTGGGCAAACCAAGTGTGACTCCGGATGAGGTACCGCACTCTTGTAAACTATCTTATATTTACTAAAAGTTATTCTTTATAAACAGTTTTCCTTGCCATAGGAAGTCATAAGCAGTCGTCAAACTTAAGATAAATTATACAGGGTATTCTAAAAATTTGAAAATTTATGGACTTTTAAGTGAATTGCTTTTTTACATCTTTATTGAACATTTTATTTAGCAAAGTGTTTCCAATTATTTAAAATACTTAATTTCTAAAAAATTACATTTCATTTAACTAAGTTGAGAACTATTCTACATGTAGACCTCCAAAAAGTACACATTTCTCTAATCTTTTTTTAAATTCTTCGTATGCATTAGAGGTCACATCTTCATTTATGGTTGCAAGAGCTTCTACAATTTTTTGCTTTAATAAATCTACGACGTCTTCGAAATCGTTGCGGCCGAAATACTCGAACTCGAATTGTAGAATGTGAAAAAATAAAGAAGTTATACGATAAAATGAAAATTCTGGTTTTATTGGACCATATTTTATAAAAATAACCACTTTATATCTTTAACACCCTGTACCTTAAAAACTAGTCACAGGATAGAGTTGGGACCTTGACAGTTCTGATCAGGAAATTAAAATCTACAACATACTAACACTAACATTTTAGCAAAAATTCACCTAGAGCCATTTTTGCCTGTATGTATTTTGTGCGGGCCCTTTAGTTTTCTCCATGTTGAGGAAAAATTATTATTATAATAATTTTGTTGAACAGCTACGAATCTTTCATAACGTTAATTATTGTAATAAAATACTTGAGAACATGAAAATAAAGGCAACGTTGCTGGGCTTCTCAAAATGCGTAAACTGTATTAACTATATACAGTCGGGCTTAGTAAGGTGATGATGTGAAGTGGCTTGAGGGGGCTTGGGAAGAACTGGGAAATATATATTTAAGTAAATATTAAATAAGGTTACCCCTCTCCTGTTGCTAAATGTACATAAATTATCCTATGCGCAGTCACGTGAAATACACACTTCTAACTACAATAGGAAGCCTGGGCTTCTGAGAGCCTGTGATATGTACCGGGCTTGGTATAGGTAGTTGGGTACGTATATATATATATATATATATATATATATATATATATATATATATATATATATATATATATATATATATATATATATATATATATATATATATATATATATATATATGCAAAGTGTCTTATACACCTCCAAAATGATATACGTATTTAACGAATACGCCTCCAAAATCGGAGGCGACTTCGAAAAATCGGTGACCAATACGAACCTATGTGTAAAACATGTTCATTGTCATTATTACGTCATTAGTAGGCGTTTCCCAAATTTTATGTCGGAGGCCAATTGGTATGGTGTACATATACAGTTATACAATGTAGTTCACTGTAATTCCACCAGAAGGCGCCACCAGTTAATACGCATATACGCTACTAATGGTGGTTAAGCAGAATTTGCCTCCACATGTTCTCTACACCAATACACCTCAGAAAATTGGCAACAGTGTACGGAGGTAAGTTAGTACGTTAGTTTAATATGTGTGTAAATATTATTCATTGGTGTTATTTTACCTTCTGTGGAAAAGCGCTCGCGTGCGATTTGACTTCAATAATGTTTTATTAACATGTATACGTACTAGCTTTGTTTATGAAGTAATATCGTTGTTCAACTAGTAACTAGTGTTAGTACTAGATTGACATATTGATTAATGATTAATTAAAATAGACGAGTATTACAATTCTATTATTACTCAGGCTCAAAAAATACAATTAGTTCAAAAATAATTTGGAAGTAGCTTATTTAAAACAAAATAAGAATAAACATAATTTAACGTTTTTATTTATTCAGAACAAAAATTTGTGTGAATGATTTTGGTGTGTGTAAAATTATTTATTTATTCCTTTGGTTGAAAATTAATGTTGGTAGTGTACGTAGTATTTCAATATGTTTTTCATAAAAAAGTAACTAAAATTGCAATTATTAAACCAGTATAAAATATGTAAATTAGCAATAATAAAATCCTCTGTAAATGAACAGTATCAAAAATATTTGTAAACTGTTCTGAATAGATTAAATAGATACACATACACATTTTATACAAAGGTGTTCAAAGATCAGCTTTAACCTGAAGATGATGAACTCGACAATCTATTAATACAGATATGGGTAAGTAGTATTATTCCTTTTAAATTTTTATAACCAATTATGACTTTATTTGCAGGTTTGACATTATTCAAAAGTAAGTGGATATACAATATTGCATAAAAAACAAGCTTAAGATTTTATTAGCAACATGTCATATCAAATAGTTAAGTAATGTTCTTGTTTTAATACATACAGTGTGGAACAGCCAAATGAAATAAACTCATTATCTCAATTATTGTGAATATTTTTTAAAAATCCCTAGGTACCTACGTCGATTTTGGGTTCTGAAATGACATCCTGCAACGCACAAATTTCATATTTTAATTCAACCCCGTTCAAGTGGCAGTTGCAAACCCTAAATTTTTTAATGGACTTAAAGTAAGGACTTGTGATACCTTATTTGGAACATATTTTTACATTTATAGATTCAGGATGTCATTTTGGATACAGTTATAGCATATTGAGATAAAAATATTAATGGCTGACATTTTTATGAGCAAAATTAATTTTTTATCTAGGCGGCCGTAATCCCAAAAAATGTTTTGCTTTGCTTGGGTAATTAATCAAAAAATATATTTTTGACATTATGCCACATGGCGTTTGTGTTATAAGATTTTAAACATTTCGGAAATCATTTTTCCAAATTAACTAATTTTTTTTAAATGGCACCATTGTGGCTCACTACGTTATTTCAATAAAGCATTTAATTACCGATTACGTGGTACCAAATAATTCACAATATCTTCATATAATTATACATTAAAATACATAAGAATAACATTCAACTAGAAATGAAATAAAGTTATAATATTTAACAATGGATCTCTATCAAGTAGGTGCCTTTGATCCCCTGAATCAAAAAACGTAAAAATATATACAGGGTGTTCGATTTAAAATTCCAAAGTTAGCATCATTTTCGGCGAAACCTGAAGCATTGAGTAAATAAATAATATAAAGAGGCACAACCGTCAAGGGGCCGAGATTTTAGTATTGTATTTTTTGCCAATAGCTTCAGGATTGTTTTCAATTTTTAGTGCTATGAGAAGGTATTTGTTATTCGGTATAGCCCTAAATATTGTAGATAATTCTATAGTTATTGACAAAAAAATACAACACTAAAATCTCGGCCCCTTGACGGTTGCGCCTCTTTATATTATTTACTCAATGCCTGAAGCGACAAAAAATGTTAAATCGGCCGAATTAATACATATTTAGCCGTTATTTGACGTGCCCAAATTTGAAATTCATATCTTGTAAAACCAAGAAGATATAGATAGAGGCAAGTGACATCTCGTGTTCACCTGGTATATTCTCTGGGTTTTACAAGATATGAATTTCAAATTTGGACACGTCAAATAACGACTGAATATGCATTAATTCGACCAATTTAACATTTTCGGTTGCTTCCGGTTCCACAGGAAATGATGCTAACACTGGATTATTAAATGGAACGCCCCGTATATTTTCACATTTTTTTATTCAGGGGGTCAAAGGCGTCTGCTTCATAGAGATCCACTGTTAAATATTATGAGTTTTTTTTTTCATTTATATCTTGTTGAATGTTATAATATTCTTATTAGTGCATTCTGTGAGTCAGACGAACATACAAATATTTGGGGAGTCAGACAAATTACCGCTCCCCCCCGTTTTCGAGGACGCTGAACACGATGGTGATGTTTTTTCTGCTTCCTGAGTTGACCCTACCCCCTAAACGGCCAAAGAACCGCCCCCAAAGGGGGAGAATTGCGTATTTGACGTCTTCCACCGGCAAAACTTATAACACCCCCGTTTTCGAGGATGCTGAACATGATGGTGATGTTGGTTCTGCTCCCCGAGGCGAGCCAACCCCCCAAACGGCCAAGAACCACTCTACAAGGGGGTGAAAAATGTGTCTCGTGTTACAAACGAGAAAACCCGCGTTATCTCTTATTTTTGAGTATGATGGGCAAGAGAAATATATTACGAAGTCACCTCGACCACCGCGAGCCCCTCGAATGGACACAAATTACCCCTTTGACGCGCGGTTTTATGAAGTAAGTGAAGTAAGTTAAATCATAAACATTTTTATTGACGCATAAAATTACTTATTTACTATATGTAAATATATATCATTTCTAACATTTGTCGGGGTGACTTTGTAATGTTTTCCTCTTGTCCAGCACACTCAAAAACGAGAGATAACGCCGGTTTTGTCATTTGTAGCACGAAATACATTTTTCACCCCCGTGGAGGGTGGTTTTTGGCCGTTCGGGGGGTTGGTTCGCCTCAGGGAGCAGAACCAACATCACCATCGTGTTCAGCATCCTCGAAAACGGGGGGTGACATAAGTTTTGCCGGTGGAAGGTGTCGAATACGCGATTCCCCTTTGGGGGTGGTTTTTGGCCATTTGGGGGGGTAGGGTCAACTCGGGGAGCAGAACCAACATCACCATCGTGTTCAACATCCTCGAAAACGGGGGAGTGACATAAGTTTTGCCGTTGGAAGACGTCGAATAAGCGATTCTCCCCCTTTGGGGGTGGTTTTTTGGCCGTTTGGGGGGTAGGGTCAAGTCGGGGAGCAGAACCAACATCACCATCGTATTCAGCATCCTCGAAAACGGAGGGGGGAAGTAGTTTGGTTGACTCCCCAAATATTTGTATTTTGCGAATTTCTTTTCGACTCACAGAATGCACTATATGTATTTCTATGTATTATAAATATGAACAACATTAAATGCTTTATTGAAATAACGCATAGAGCCACCATGGACTCATTTAAAAAAAATAGTTATTTTGAAAAAATGATTTCCGAAATGTTATCTTATAACACAAATTTCATATGACATAATACCATAATTGTATTTTTTGATTAATTATTGAAGCAAAATAAAACATATTTTTGGGGTCACGGCCGCCTAGAAGAAATATTAAGTTTGCTCATAAAAATATCAGCCATTAATATTTTTATCTCAATATGCCATAACTGTATCCAAACTGACCTGAATAAAAAAATGTAAAAATATATAGGGTGTTCCATTTAAAAAATCAAAGTTAGTTTAATTTCCGGTGAAACCGTAAGTGACGGGAAATGTAAAATTGGTCGAGATAATGCACATTTAACCGTTATTTGACGTGCCCAAATTTTCAAAATTCATATCTTGTCAAACCAAGAAGATATAGCAAGCGTCATTTCGTGGTCACCAGGTATACCGTGCCTTCAATTTTCGTAGCTACATGGAGATAAAGTGATCGTGTTCATTAGAAGTAGAGGGGAGTATCGTGTGCATGGTAAATTCACGTTCACGAATGCAAACGCGTATGAATGCGTTTGCGTATGGACGATGATACATGGCAGCTATCTCCACTATTACGGTCGGACTCACGAGCTTTACCGAATATTTTCTTGTGTAGTGTTTTGAAATGAAGGCACGGTATGTTTTGTGTCCCAAAAGTAACGAATTTAATTTATATTTTTTTTGTTTGCCTTTTAAAAAAGCAAAATATAGGTCAACTAGTATATTATAAAAAGTGTTACTTTTCTATAATATTGACAATTTGTCTTCGTCATATTTCACAAAGCTATAACAGTAATATTTTTTTACATAGGACACCATATGATATAAACTCTGTTTAAAAAATAATTAACTCTATAGATTTTACCCTTTTACCAACTTGTTTAAAGTAGTTTTCGAGAAATGTCAAAAATGGTCTGTATGAGGAGAAAATAAATTATAAGAGTGATTAAAGAAAGACCTTATTACTTGATTGACAAAAACAAATTAAATAAAAATGATAAAAAAACAATAAATCTTCAGATAGGTAATTAGTTAATCTAAATTAATATCTTGTAAAACAAAGAAGATATAAGGGCGAGCGTCATTTCGTGGTCACCCGGTATATTTGCATGTTCGAATTCTACTAAAAATTATAAGCATTCTTTGTCATATCACCATACATCAAAATTAACTGTTTCCGAGTATACAGGGTACTTTCAGATGCTGTATATTCTAACCGGTGAGACTCAAAGTAAAATAACTTCTACATTCCTTTCTTAGTTTTTTATTCCCTACCCGAATATGGCAACTTCCTGTTCAGCTTATAACAAATGGAAATCGAAAATTTGGTTATTGGCTGGATTTGGACTCCTCTTCTACTCTTGTCATTTTTAACAAAAAAAATCCAATAATCTAGAGTACCTAGTTTTCTATTCTATTTAAATTAATAAAAGCTATTATTTTACTAAACTACACGGAAGCAAGTAAAATATTATTACCCAATACAAAAATGTTACAGAGTGACAAAAATGCGATAAATTATAAACCGCGCAAGAACTGGGAATGACATATTGCAAAATATTATGTCTCCTTTTAAAGTGTCTAAAAAAATATTGGCCCTATTACTCTATTATCTAAAATTCCACACCATACATTTACCGATGAACGACCCAGAGCTTTTAATCTGACAAACTGCACGAGGATTTTGTAGAGCCCAGATAATTTGCTTTATTAAATTTAAAGGTGTTCATATTGTTGTAAAGCCGGCACTGCCTGCCTTTACACCCTGTATATCATTTCATACATTAGTTCATGGGTAATATTACGATTTATAATTATTTCATCATGCTCACATATTTTGCTTAGATAGTTTTATCTACGAAGTCCAAGTAACGTCGTACGATGCAAGATCAGCATTTAATTCCTTTGTTCTATGTATTGCACAAATCGCCTAAACGTTGCATTTCCTTTGTTCTACAAAACTGCAATTTGACAAGTTTTTCATAACGCATAGTTACTAACGATAGTTAGGGGCACGTGACCAAGAACGGCAGTAAAACCAAAAGACATGCAACTAAAGGCAGATAACTATTTTCGTCGGCGAGAAAGTTGTTTCGAACCTGCTAAATTTTGTAACTAAGTTCTAAATTCTAAATTCTTGTGACTAAATTTATGTGTTATCCAATTTCTTGTGTTTAGTAAACTTTTGTGAACCACCATCAATTAAAATCATTAAATAAACCTAATTTTTGTGAACTAGACTTTGTGTTTTCGTCCAAACCACCAGAACATCGAACCCGCTCACAACAATATGCTGAGCATAATTTAAACTGTTAACTTATAGTAGGGCCAAAAAGAGTAGTTAGTAGATCAAAAAATTCACCGGAAATTCTTCAAAGTATTTAGCTTTTATTGAATACAGAAGCGGCAGCTCTTTTTACTATATAATCCCATATAATTGAGAGAAATATATCAAGTTTTATCCGCCTACCAGAGATGAAAACCACAACTAGTTCCCCCTGGATTTACTGACTACTCTTTTTGGCCCTACTATATTTTAGACCAGGTGGTATGGGCGCAGTCGTTTTGAAGTAAATTCGGACTGATTTTTTTGCTGGAATCGGTTCAGGAGACAGTGCCGATTATGAAAATCTATGTTACCAAAAGGTAACCTGGTCTGATATTGTTTAAAACAGTTTAAAAAAAAGGGAAAAATAACATTTTTTTACTCAAACTAATTAAGCATTTTTATATTTTTCGACCGATTTCCAACAATAACTTTTTTTCGTAAACTTGATATTTTCAATGTTATTAATTTTTAAAAATTAATAACTGAAAATATTTCTTCCTTTTTTTAGGATTTATTATATCTCTTGAAGTTACTATCGAAAAAACTTGTTTTATCTAACAAATATTCAAATTAACCAGTTTAAAACTGGGAAATAACCTCTACACCTTTGACGTGATGTCAGAGGAACAATTAGAGGGTGTTTTTTGACGACTAATAGGATTTAAAATAATACAAAAACACTGCGCTGACGTTTTGGAATCAATCTGTTTCCTTTTTCAAAGTGTAGGCTTTAGATTTTTATGTTACGTGTAGATGTAGATCCACTATTACAAATCTTTTTTGTGTGACTCAATTCATAGCAGAATCTATTGATCCAGGACTACAAACTGATGTTGTTTACACTGACTTTTCTAAGGCATTCGACAGACTTGATCATAACATACTTATTACTAAACTTAAAGCTCATGGTTTCTCTTCGAGTCTCCAAGAATTTTTTAAATCCTATCTAACGAATCGTAAGCAATATGTTGAATGTTCTGGTCATCAGTCTGTCGAGATTTCAGTAACATCTGGTGTTCCCCAAGGGCCACTCCTCTTTAACATATTCATTGATGATATCACTTGTAGTCTAAAGGTGGCTTATTGTATGCCGATGATATGAAACTGTACTGTAACATCAAAAGCATAGAGGATTGTATGGAGCTGCAAAATGACTTAGTAAGCATCAGTAATTGGTGTTTTGCAAATAAGTTGCCCTTAAATGTAGCAAAGTGTAATGTCATGACATATAGCAACAAAGCAAATCTAATTACCTTTAATTATTTTATAAACGACACAAATTTAAATCGACCTGTTACCTACCGAGATTTGGGAGTGACATTTGATCAGAAACTTTCATTTGTTAATCACATCAGTAATCTTACTTCAGACTGTTTTAGAGCTCTAGGGTACATTATAAGAAACTCCAACGACTTCAACAATATTAGCATATTAAAATTACTTTTTTATTCCTTTGTCAGATCGCGTTTAGAGTATGCCTCCAGTATTTGGAGTCCCTTCTACAATGTCCATATTCAGAGTTTAGAAAAAGTGCAGAGAAATTATAAGTAGAAATCCAAGTAACAACTTTTCAACGGGCAAAAACCCCGACTTGCATTGAATTACACTTGGAAATCCAAAATTGATAGCCAATATTATTCGAATAATATTGGCTATAAATTTTGGATTTCCAAGTGTAATTCAATGCAAATCGGGGCTTTTGCCCGTTGAGTAGTTGTTACTTGGATTTCTACTTATTATTTAGCATGTAGTTTAGTCCACCAGGGCTAGAGGTCGCCTGCTTTTGGTATTTGCTTTGCAAATCGCTATCTGTCACAGAGATATCATCGATGTCTTGACAGGTAGTAGCAACTGACCACCAGAGGGATGTTTCTATCTCCCACCACTACCAAATAACACGGTGTAAATGAAGATTGTTATTATTATTATTCTACACATTACATTCAAATCTAAAGCCTAAACTTTGAAAAAGGAAACAGATGTAATTTAAGAAACGCCAGCGCAGTGTTTTTGTATTCTTTTAATTCATATTAGTTGTCAAAAAACACGCTCTAACTGTCCCTCTGACATCACGTCAAAGGAGTAGAGGTTAGTTTCCAGTTTTAAACTGGTTAATTTGAGTATTATTTAGATACATCAAGATTTTTCGATAGGAATTTCAAGAGATATGGTAATAAATCCCCAAAAGAAAAGGAAGAGAAAAAATTTATGAAATGCCACAATTAGCACTTAAACAATATGAACAGTTCTTGTTGGAAATCGGTCAAAATATATAAAAAAAATTAGTTTAAGTAAAAAATCGTAATTTTTCTATTTGTTATAACAAAAATTATTTTAAACAATATCAGACCAGGTTACCATTTGGTAAGTTTCAAAACCGATTCCAGCAAAAAAATTAAGTCCGAATTTACTTCGAAACGCCTGCACCCATACCACCTGGTCTGCTACACAAACGAATAATATTCTAGCGCATCATCTTAATACGAACTCACCCCCCACTCCCGCTCAATATATGCGGCAACACTGCTGGAGGCGTAACCGAACTCTAGTGTACAAAAACTTATACAAAAGAGGCGTTTCCGCTACTCAGTATTTGGAGGTGTGTTATATTTACAAGTATGGCAAAAATTTGTATATATTCAGAATGCTTATTCCTTACCCCTCTCTTGGTGCTTGTGTAGAGGTGTGTTATTATTTACCATTTGCACAAAATACACACAAAAAACGTACTTCCTTAACGTGGAGGCTTGGGTGCCTGTGTGATGTATGGAGGCGATTAAGATAGCCGTGCACGTATATATATATATATATATATATATATATATATATATATATATATATATATATATATATATATATATATATATATATATATATATATATATATATATATATATATATATATATATATATATATATATATATATTTGCCTGGCATACCTACACACCTCCGAAATGATATCTGACTGTTGTTTACGCCTCCGAAATCGGAGGCGAGAACGAAAATTCGGAGGCACTTACGTTTCCCTAATAAAAATTTCACAGAATGTATGTGATGTCATCACGAGTGCTCTGACAAAATTTTTGCTGGAGGTCTATACGACCTATACACATATACAGTTATACAGATTAGTTCAGCAAAATTCCGCTTCCTAGCGCTAGAGTGGAGGCATATAATTTTATATATACGGATAAGCCGAATAGGCCTCCGCATAGCCAGCCGTACGTACACAACTCCGTATAACTGGCAACGTTTAGAGGAGGCGCAAACGTTGCTCTCTTTAACACTCTGTATCCTAATGTCGCAAAATTCACACCACTTAGGTTTTAAAAGGTCCTGAATCTAATTCTGGTATTAGTTTTTCTCTAAAAAAATCGCTAATAGTTTTTCTTGAAATTACGCTAAAAAAAATACGTCTCAGTAGGTCATGATGTACCTTTTTTAAAAATGTAAGGTATAGCTAAATGTAGTTTTCCAAGTCCTATCCATCAAAAAGAAGATTTCGAAAATTTGTTCACAAATAAAGATTTTAGGAGGGTGGATACATCTTAAGTGGGACACTCTGTATAAGTGTTATATGCCATCGTAATCAGAAGAACTCGACGAAATCAAACATATAAAGATGCAACTACCACACTAATACGTAGTATTGCTCGAGATTGTGATATCTATGCTCCTTTCAATTTAATTTCCCTGTTAGCAACCGGTTTAAGAAAAGTATATAACATTATTATAAATTTTATAATTGATACCAAAATAAAACTTTAATAGGTGAATATAATAACATAGCTTTGCTTCCATGTGTTTAACCATGTGTATCTCACCTCCTTTTCCGTGGTCTGTTTTGTAATGTGTGATTTATAATGACCTGAAAGACCCCAGGTCGAGAAGCGAGTGCCCCTGTATATCCTTTTGTTGTCGTCTTTCTCAATATTAGATTGTTGTGTTAGGTCGATTATAGGTTAACTTAATATTTTAACTTCGTTTAATAGGTTTAATCATAATTCACTCCGTGACTGGCTGCATGGTCTACGACCTAAAGCCACAAAAAAAAAAAACATATACAGGATGTCCGTTTAAAAAATTATAATGTTTGTATTTACCTCGTTTATTTTTTCAGCCAAAGATATTTTAGTAAATAAATATTTACAGAAATAAGTGGGAGTATAATTTTAATTGAAACACCCTGTACTTTGGGGCACCCAATCATATACTTAATAAAAAGCAAAATTCGTTGCACGTCATCACTGACCAAGAATTATAAACGAAGCATATATTTTGACCTTAAGGTCAACTGTTGGGACGTCACCATGGTTGACTTCCCAACTGTTGACCTTAAGGCCAAAACATACGCCGATATAGGCTATGCTCTTCATTTATAATTCTTGGTCGGTGATGACGTGCAACGGATTTTGTTTTGTATTAAGTATATACTATATGTATAATTCATGGTTCACTAAGTGTTTGGCCTATTTTCCAGGTAACTTTTGACTAACTTGACTACAGGAGATACGGAAAAATTCTAAGCATAACGGATGTTGAATGTCAAATTATGCGTAGCGTACAAATAATTATTTTCCATTATACATATAAGATGTTGTATGTGTGTATTAGGTAACATATCTCCAAAGTATTTGAGATGTTGACAGCTTTTGAAAGAAAGAACTGAGAGTTGAATACCAAAAGAAACATATATGTGTATTTGAGACACCAAAAATGATTAGGCTGAGCAATTTTTCTCATATTATTAGCGGACCATAAAGTATTCCATGAAGAATTGAAAATTTATGAAAACTGTACATGGTGTTCACAATGCATAGCTAATTTTCAAAAATCAAATTGCTTAAGATTCCTTATTTTAAATGGAACACCTTGTCTATTATAATAGTAGTATTAAAATCTATATAAAATTGAAGCCAAAATATGAAGGTCTATGCGGTATTTAAATTTTTAACAAAATGTTGCCAGTACTCTTTGATTCTAAAATTGTTCGCTATGTATATACTATGAAATACGATATAAAATGTGCCTTGTTAAATAATGATAAATGTATTTGAATTACTTGGTTAGTATTATTGCAAAAATAATTTAATAATAATATCTGAAATTGCAATTGTAATTAATTTAAATAAATTATACTTCCGATACAAGAACAAATCGCAAATCTATTTAAATCGGGAAGCAACTAAACAATTCTTATAGCATTTGACCATCACGAACTTATTCTCGTTTAGATAATCTCATCCTAGGCAGTTTTTTTTCAAAATTTTGACAAATAACCATTTCAAATAAATATCATAAGGGGAATCATCGGAAATTTCTTGAAATTGTTTAATTGAATATGAAGTAATATACAGGGTGTTCCATTTCAAATAATAAAGGTATTAAAGTTTTTAAATATTCGGGTTCAACATAAAATTATGAACATCCTATAAATAAAATTCTAAAACCGAATACATTGTTTCAAAGCTCTCTTCTAGGCTAATGAACTGGCGTAATGAAAAATTAGTAATTATTTCAAATATAAAAAATACAGCGTTTTTCATAAGGGTGTACGATTATATAATATATTTTTAGATAGGATTCGTGGGGTCAAATATAAATAAATAAGAAACTAAATCGTGCCTTATACCCCAAACGATGAAACTGGTGCAGCTACGGACACGTGTTTCGGAGTTATTGCTCCTCGTCAGCGTAGCGTAGCTAAATAAAGAATCTAAGATCTGAAGCAATAATTAATAATGGCCAGTTTCATCTTTTGGGGTATATGGCACGATTTAGTTTCTTATTTATATATATTTTTGCTTATGCGTTATTTAGAAATTATAAGGATATAAGGTGTGATAAGATCGTTTTTCTTTATTATTGTGCACTCTTTATACACATGAAATAAAATTAACGGAAGAGAAATTAACGCTAAGACTCAAATTTTACTTTTTAGATTAGGTTTTTGAACGATAATTTGTATTTCTAATACACAATCATTCATAACTTATCGTTATTCATAATAACTCATAACATAATCGAAATTTTGTAATCCTTCGTTGTTTGTTTATTGTTTATACACAGTTACAGATTAAACACTTATTTCATAAAAAGATCTAAATGCATTAAACAAAATATACCCATTTACATATACAGTGTGTCCACGGATGGAGTTGCCTATAGGAAAAACCTTAAAACCCTTAAATGGTGTGCCCAGGGGAAGTTATTATTTTTTTTGGTTTGTGAATTATGAAAAAAAATCTGTCTATTAAAAAAGCTGCATCACAAAGACTTCCAATAAGTATTAAAAAAAGTTGGTTTATTGACAGGGTGCCCAAGAAGTGAGTCTAAAATATTTGTTTGCGGATTTTGCGCCAAATTTTTTTTTGAATAATCCTGTTTCTCATAAAATCTTCAAATCGCTACTAAAATTTCATTTTACACAAGATGGATAAAAATAAAATACTAATTGCTTATAGGAAATCTATTTACTAATAACGTTAATAATCCATTTTACAACGTAGATGAATTCAAGCAAAGAATAAGGGATGCAATAAACGAAATGAATGTGCCCAGTGTAGTACATTATTTTACACTCAATTCATTAAAAGAGCTGAAAATGCGAACAAGTTCGAGGTGGTTATGTGGAATTATATTTGTTAGTTTTATTTAGTTAAATGGATTGTTAATATTAGTATTGTTAATATTAGTAAATCTATTTCCTATAAACAATTAAGTTTATTATTTTTATCCACCCTGTCTTAAAATAAAATTTCAGTGCCGATTTGGAGACTGGAAACAGGATTATTATAAAAAAAAATTTTGACGCAAAATCCGCTAAGAAAAATTCTAGGCTCAATTCGTGGGGCACCCTGTCAATAAACTAAGTTTTTTATACTTATTGGAGATATTGGAGGATATTTTAATAGACACAGATTTTTTTTCATAATTCACTAAAAAATAATAATAACTTCCCCTGGGGACACCATGTATATAATCTTAAATTTGATTGGTTATTTAAGGGTTTTAAGACAAGCAGAATTTATTATGAAGAATAAGTTTTTTGCTTCCAAAATAAAAAAGTTTTCCTATAGGCAACTCCATCCGTGGACACACTGTATATTACATCAGTATTTGAAAATTTATAGTTCGCTAAATCCATTTTAAAGTAAACTTGTTTCATTCAACGGTGTTACACATAATGCGGCTATAATGTGTAATTTGCTTGAATTGGTCTATATTTTACACGGCAACACTGTTCGGAGGCCTAAGCGGCGATCAAATTTATAAATTTTATACAAATGGAGGCATGTACGTCAGGTTCACAAACGGAGGCCAGTTGATACGTTCAATTTATCTCTGCATGTTTGTAAAAAATATTAAAAATGTTTACCCCTCTGAAGTTCCCATTGCTTAATGATAAAAAAGGAATTGATACATTCCAAAAATTTAATTATATCTACTTCCAATATGCCGGAGGCCTGAGTGTCTGTTTGGTAGTCGGAGGCGAAATAGATAGCTGGGCGGGTATATATATATATATATATATATATATATATATATATATATATATATATATATATATATATATATATATATATATATATATATATATATATGTCAAGCGACGTGTTCCAAGACATTTTCTAAGGCATATATACAATATGAAAAATCAGAGTACATTTGTATTTCCTATAAGAAAATCCATATACTTTTTGAAAATAAGGTATTTTACAGAATTGGTCATGTTTCGTTAATTTCCGGGACATGCAGGTATATTGATCACTGCCAGGACACCGGTTTAATTATGTCTATTAATAAAGTTATTTTCATTATAAATATTCTTTGTACCAACCAGAATCATTAAATTGGTACCACTGACCACTGCTATGATTTATGATTGCCACACTGTTTCTGTTCTATTCTGACATTTCGCCAATAGGTCAGTAGGTCACCGAGTTATTGATGGTCGATGGTCGTTCATTGATAGTTTGGTCATTGAGTTGATGTTCTGTGGTTGGATTATGTTATGGATCGCTCAAGTGAAAGTGTACCAGTTTTTACAGTATTACCTACTAGTAAATAAAGTGATTACTAAATTTATTTCAGTGATACTTATCAAAGGGTTATAAACAAAATAAAAAATTAATATTCTGAGTTTCTATATAGATTTACCTAATATGTCAAATCTAAATACCATAGCTGTGGCGGATGATAAAGAAAAAAATGCTAGTGTGCTCTGTGAACACATCAAACTCGTGGTGTTATAAATCTAACGCCACAATCAAACTTTATATACCTACCTACTTACTGTTATTCACAGAAGTAAAGTCAAGACAAGACAATTTTAGACCTTGTATAAAGTAAAGTTTAGTAAGTAGGTTATGAATAAACTTTACGAGGCACACAAATATGTTTAAAATTAAAATCCATATTACCTACTCTTAGAGAATAAGGTCTTTTATAGAATTGGTCATGTATCGTTAATTTCCGTGACATGCAGGTATATTGATCACTTCCAGGACACCGGTTTAATTATGTCTATTAATAATATGTTATTTATCATAAACTATTGTATTATTATTATTAGTTACTTCTATACTTTTTTTTGCATACATTCAACGGTCAACGAATGTTTACTTAGCGGTTAAAAAACCATTTAGTTTCTGAAAGAAATGTTTTTTACAGTATTAGCCATGTATCGTCAATTTCAGGGACATAGAGATATACAGGGTGTCCCGATTTTAAACCGACAAACTTCGGGTACAGAAAGTTAACATGAAATTATGACATACCCCTTCTAACATTTCTTCTCTATCGAGCCTCCTAACGGAGATACAGGGTGTTGAAAATTCAATTTATTTTTTGTTTTTCTTTAATAACTTTCACAATATTAAAGATAGGGAAACCAAACTTGGTACACATAGTTAGGTTGTGAGTGTCCATCTTTGCTATGGTTCAGAGTTAAACTGAGGCGTGCCAGTGGCGTGCAGTGTGGTCACGTCGACATAAGTTTAAGGAAAAAAGTATGTGCACTAATTTTTTTCGCAATTCTGATCAGATTTTCATAATTTACGGTTGATTTTCAAAAAAAACTTGCTCATGTAAAATTTTGACTGAGGCATTAGTTTTCGAGATATTTGCGTCTGAACAAAACGATGCACCAAAAACACAAATATCTTTTCGGAAATGCCTCTGATGAAATCACGACATATCCCTTCTAAAATTTCTCTATAGCCATTCCAAACGAAAATACAGGGTGTTAATATTCTTGATATTTGGATGTTGATAATTTGTTTATGCAATTTCGTAACAAACAAATTTTTCTTTTGACAGAAATAATATTGACTTGCAAAAGGCCTTAAAAACGCCTTATTGCAAAAGAAGAAAAACATTAAAAACATTAAATTGACAGTTCAGTTCAGTATATCCCTTCGAAAATCAGATTGAAAATAATTTTGAAAGGGCTATCTTAATTAATTAATTGTGTTTTTGGTGCATCGTTTTGTTCAGACGCAAATATCTCGAAAACTAATGCATCAGTCAAAATTCTACATTGAGCAAGTTTTTTTAGAGAATTAACCGTAAATTATGAAAATCTGATCAGAATGCAAAAAAAATTAGTGCACATACTTTTTTCCTTAAAATTATGTTGACGTGACCACACCGCACGCCACTGGCGCGCCTCAGTTCAACTCTGAACCATAGCAAAGATGGACCCTCACAACCTAACTATGTGTACCAAGTTTGGTTACCCTATCTTTAATTTTGTGGAAGTTATTAAAGAAAAACAAAAAATAAATTGAATTTTCAACACCCTGTATCTCCGTTAGGAGGCTCGATAGAGAAGAAATGTTAGAAGGGGTATGTCATAATTTCATGTTAACTTTCTGTACCCGAAGTTTGTCGGTTTAAAATCGGGACACCCTGTATATATACAGGGCGAGTTCACTTTAAATACAATAAATTTAAGGATCGATAGAACACATGAAAATAATTGGGATCCCGTTAAAAAAAAATCTCTAAAATGTCCCATTAATAAGATACAGGGTGTTGAAGTTTCAATTACGTTTTGTTCCATAACTTCTAAACGAAGCAAAATATCGAAATTTTGCAAGAGAAAAAAAAGTTTCATAAGACGGCAGCGGTATTAATACACCTATCAATAATAATCAGTGGCGTACTGACAAAAAGATGGGGCGGAAAGAAGGTTCAATGGTACCGAAAACTCAACCGCCCAGTATATGTAGCCCGATGATTTCAAACTTGAAATATGGCTGTTGATATACTAAACTTTCGTAGTAAATTTGAAGTTAATATTATTTTTCGTTCGGGAGTTAAATAAGAAAAACTTTAAAAAAATTGAAACTTCAACACCCTGTATCTTATTAATGGAACATTTTAGAGATTTTTTTTTAACGGGATCCCAATTATTTTCATGTGTTCTATCGATCCTTAAATTTATTGTATTTAAAGTGAACTCACCCTGTATAGTAAATATCACTTAAGACACAAGGACGTTCTCGGTGGGCGTGTCCTAATTCAAATTTCGGCGGGTTTCATGTTTCTGTTAAAATTAAATTGATGGAAATTACTATTGTTAGTGTTAGTAGGTAAATACATTTTAGGTTTAAAATTTAATGTACTTAGATAGGTTTAATGTAGGTAGGTATCTAACTATCTAAATAAAAATACGGCAACATTTTTTTTATGTAGCAATAAAATAAGATTAATCTAGCTTAATGATTAAGCTATGTATTATACACAGGCATAATAGTTTCATTGTTAGCTTCTGAATAAAATAAGACTAAATAATTATATAAATATCAATAAATTTCATATAGATTCTCATTGTACAATAAAAGTTTATATTTACTGTTTTATGGTGATGAAAATGTGGTTATAGGCAGTAGATACCCAAAAAGACTAAACGGTGTGATGTAAACCTGCCTGGGCCCTTCATGAAAAGCCTGTGATCGAACTTACCTATGCCCACGTTGTGTTTATTTTATTTACCCGTTACGGATGCACTAGTTACTTACGAAAAGACGAAAATTTGGAGGGTTGTCGAGAGTGGGGGTCAGCTGCGCTAACTGGCCCAGGGTCTATCGGAAATAACTTATTCATATTATTACATAATATTACCAAAATGCTGCATTTCTTACTCAAACTGTCAACGTCGACTCAGTAATATCTACTTTCGCGGATCGAAAGGCCCGCGAAGTTTTTCTTGATTAATTTAATTATTTGTACTTTATATAATTATGGTTATTTTCATATTCAGGTAATGGTCATATTCTATTGATATATACTATATAAAAAATAAATGAACGTGTTACAAAATCTTGAAATTATGCTCGTTAAAACTCGCGTGCCAATTCAAGGTATATGCTACTGCTACTTGGCTATTTAAATTTATACTAATGTGTATGTAGTAGGGCCCAAAAAATAACTACCCTGGGGCTCACGACGGCCCTGAAAATTTGAGATGAACATTAAACACAAATAATACAAGGTTTCGTAAATACCCTTACTTTATTAAAAAACAAACACTTAATTACAAAGTACAATAATTTTTAAAGAAATTTGAAGAGTGCCATACTCAGCCTTGAATTCACGAGGGGTTGTAAGAGTACGAGCAGAGAATACCTCGATCTCAATTCAAACAAATATAAATAATTATATGCCATTTTTAATCTGTTTCACTGAATAACTAATAGGAATGGTTTCCTTGGAACGGTTCGAAATATGTACACGTAGGCAACCTGCAATACGTCTCAGCGAAGAATAAGTTGCGTGATTAATCAATTACTTTCGTAAACCTCTGGCTAGCAAATCGTAACGATTCCCCACGATTCACAACTGCAGCAATTCTTCATAGCCTTAGAACCTTGGCATGTAGTCCAGTTGAATAGCTACAACAAAATGTGGGATTAGTATCTCAACAATAAAATCTTTAATCAAACTTACCTGATTGTCCTATGCCCGGTGTGTAATTGTATCTTTACTGAAAAAGTTTTAATGAAGTCCTGTGTGCCACAAAACTATGTTGCCGAGTGTCTAAAATAAACAAACGTACGTTAGGAAATGCAATAACAAGTTAAGTAAAATTAAAAGTTAAAACACATCTGAAGCTACCTGAGTGCTACTTACTATTTTGAGGAATCGAGAAAAAAAAGAAAATAATGTTGTCTAAGATTTTAATTTAATTACCTTGTTTCAAATCATTTAAATATCAGTTAGGGATTTTTATATGTAGGAAAGATAAGTTGACATAAAATCTATGAGTTTTTATAAAAGTAAAAAAAGATTAAATCGAAAAAATTCAGACATATTGGAAAAGGCAAATGGTTAAGGTTCTTTCCAACATCTAGTGAAGAATTATAGAAATTTAGAGCCTAATAAGATCTAAGATTAGTAAAATAATATTTGCTATATTGTTCTGGATATTTCCTAAGTAAAATTCATTTACTTACCTGATGTCAAAACTAGAAATCTTAGACGATTGAAATTTTCAGGTTCTATCCTACGTTCGTCCCTAAGTCCTGTCCTATGCTCTTTATAACGTAAAGAATATTTATTCTTGCTCTTGTCTGGCTGGTAGAGCCGTAGTAAATTATAAAGAGCTGATAAAGGTCAAGACACAGATTAAGCCGTTGGTGATAGTACTAGTCGTAAGGTATAATCGTACAGATATTGGTAGCACTCATAGTGGATGATGAGCGACTGAAGGTGTTTTGTATTAGCAGAAGCCCTGCACTCTTGTCGTGCTTACATTCAGCCCATGGTTTGGTTGGACGTGGATTTTTTGCCCTCGTTTTCGTCATTGCTGTTCGTCCAGGTCATAGTACAGCTGTTGATCATATTATGCCAGTGATAATTAAGTAATTAATAGACTGAACCTGAAGGTACAGAAGGCCCAGAACTGTGAGTACTTTTGTTTATTTTGATCCTAACCATACGAGGAACACCTAGAAAAAAGTACGAGACTCTTACAAGTAGGAAGCCTGTGTAGTGTGTATCGAACGTTACTGTTTTTATCATTAAGCTCCAGAGCTAACTGGATAGCTGTATTTATTTTGTCTTTATAGTAACAATATTATATTATTATTATAGTGTAAACTGTAAACTCCAAACAGCTGTTTCGAGGTTGGTGTTTTAGCTAGGTAAATTGCCTGCTACAATAATTATATCAGGTATTTGTGTTCTTATGTGGTGCATTCCAAGCTTACCTACCTGTGTGTTCAAATGTACGAAAATAAATCCATTGTATGAGCTTAATGCACTCACAAAAACCCCTTCTTAGCTCTGTTCTTGGCACCATAGCGTACGTACAGGTTATAACCATAATTTTCTAATCACAGAACAAGAATAGAACATAGAACTACAGAACACACCCGCCATATTAGGATAACACAGAACATTAATAAATACCACCTGACGCAGGCCATTCTTCTTCTTCTTTTATAAATTCGTTATTAGTAATATTGGAAATACCATATACCACAACACAAACAGTTGCTCGCAGATTTTATTTCTTATTAGAATTCTTTATCTATATTAAAACTATTGTTCATTTATTGTATATCAAATATATTTACATTTTTGTATTAAATTTTCCAGTTACACCAGGTCTCATTGTTTTCATTTTGAATTCGTCCCCCCTTTCCTCGACGCTAACTTTAGCGACTGGCGCCCGCTAACTTACTAGGTTGCTAACATCTGCGACAAATAAAAACATATGTATTAATCAATAAACTAAATATTAAAACCTAAATATTTATTAAATATTTATTGAATTGTAAGTACTTCTTTCTTTGTGCATGCATTAATTGATTTTTTTCTATAATGTTTATTTCTACCATGGGTATACCAACTATCATGGCCGTAGCCAGAGTGAATGTTTAGGGTAGGCAAAATAAATTTTTGGACAGGCTCAAACTCTACTATAATTTCGAGTATAATTTATTTTATTAAAATAATATGTATTTTTTGGCTATAGAACATTATGTAGTGGTTAACCTTCATTTATCAACATTTAAACTTGAAATTTTTGTTTATACTCTGTCTGTTCAAGACATAGAAATAGACTCCGCCCCAAAAATGCCCGCTAAATTTGAATAGAATTTCTGTATTGGTCGTATTTATAGAACCCGAATTACAAAACAACCGCTAGATTTGACTGACACACTACACTACAAGTACGTATTAAACTTTTACGCATTTTGCAACAGACCAATCAGCTTATGTTATGATTGTCGTGAAACGCATACACGCTAGAGGTATGAAAAACGCGAGTAAATGGGGAGCCGGCTTCACTGTCCACTGTCATATTCGTTTTTGTGAAATTATTAATTTATGTCAGCTGTTTTGTTAATGAATTCATTGAGATTTATTTTATATAAACATATCTTACTTTTTTGTGTATTAAGGTACGTATAAGAATTAACCATATATGTTTTGTGTATTAAGTATGAAGGTACGTAATGCAAACGATTAATAATTGATTAAATGTTAAAACGGGTTTTAAGGTTAAGTTTTCAAAGTTTTCATCAAAATCTGATGGCTAACCAAATATATTGAGACATAATATATCTGTGGCTATGGCAGATTTCATTAATTTCATCGAGTAAAACTGACTATTGCGTACACCGTTCTACGCTACTATGAAATTAATGGGGCGGAGTCTATTTATATCTCTTCGACAGACAGAGTATAGTAAAGTCCACGATGCACTTACAACGGTATGCCAGGTAGCTGTTCGAAAACGGTCCGCTCTGCGCAATGACGTCACGTGCGAGAGATTTTGTAAGCGCGTACATTATTCTTATGGGATTTTTATGAAAATTGGTCGTAAAAATGAAATAAATGGACAATGTTCATCTTGATTTGATGTTATATATCTTTATTATATGCTATCTTGCTTACATTAACGTACACCTAAGATTATCAATTAATTATTCTATTAATAATGCAGTAGTCTCAGCTTGTAAAATTCTCAGCTTGTAAAGCTGATATTTGTTCCCTCGTTCTTGTAAATTTTTCACATAGACAAGACAAATCTACATTTTCCTCGATGCTTTCCACGCACGATTCTACGTTCCATAACTTCAATAATTCACTGACTTCCTGTCGGTTTCTTCGTTTGGTAAGTTTATGTTCTCTCGGAATCATATTTTGTTTTTCTTTTAATGCAGCTACAACACTTAAACACAACACAACGTCACAACACAATATACTCCTCTTTTGATGAAGTCGGAAATATGTAGAAGCAAAAGCAGCAACCGCCGTAGAAGCCACAGCAATAATATAGATTTGACAGTTTCACCTCGCATATGACATCAGAACTGTGAGAGAGACAGAGCTAACTATGCGCGCTGGCATACCGTTGTAAGTATCGTGGTAAATTCAACAGTCAATAGATTCAGGTATATAAATAATAAAATATATTATATTAACTGCTTTACTACTTTAGTAGCAACTTAAGAACATGCCTACTTACGCAAATCTCAAATAACTGACTCGAAGACTCGACACTCGATAGTCATCGCATTGCTTATTTTATTCTTGTCAAATCCCACAACGCCACGCACACGCATTCAACCGCGTGGCATATAGTTGCCACTATGTTCGATTTTTTCCTTATCCTCCGATTAATCTAGGGCAGGCAAATTTTTTTACAGGGCAGGCGCATCCTGGCCTGGCGTACCCCTGGCTACGGCCCTGCCAACTATATATACATGACACCTCTTTTGATGTACTGATTATTTCCAAGACATTTACGTCTGCGTAAAAGTACTTAATTCCATTAGGAGTCAATGATTTTTCCCACCAGAATAATTAAATTGGTACCACTGCTATGATTTATGATTGCCATATGTCTATATTGCCATACTGTTTCTGTGTTCTGACATTTCGCCAGTAGGTCAGTACAGGGCTAGCCCACTAGGATGGAGAATGCCGCAACATAGTTCATAAAGCAGTGTTGCTAAATTTAATTATTAGCGGCCAATATGCTATAAATTTTCTCATAATATAAGTTTTAAACAAAAGACAGCGTTTATTTAAAAATATCTAGCAAAATTACGTCATTTACGAATTACTCTTTTATTTCTTAAAATGCATTATTTTTATTATCACCTACTCCTATAGTTTGGCCCATTCTTTAGTAAACACCCTGTATATATATATATATCTCTATGTCTTTGAAATTGACGATACATGGCCAATACTGTAAAAAAACATTTCTTTCAGAAACTAAATGGTTTTTTACCGCTAAGTAAACATTCGTTGACTGTATGCAAAAAAAAAGTATAGAAGTAACTAATAATAATAATACAATACATACATTTATGATAAATATCATATTATTAATAGACATAATTAAACCGGTGTCCTGGAAGTGATCAATATACCTGCATGTCCCGGAAATTAACGATACATGACCAATTCTATAAAAGACCATATAATAGAATTCGATTTGTATCAGGATCCACATTTTTTAGGATATTTGAACCAAAAGACATTGATTGGAAATGAAATTCTGCCAAATGGAGTTTTTGGGGTCAAAAAACACGATTCCGTGTATATTTTTGACCGATGACCTAGCCGAAAGCCGTCAGCTGCCTATTTGTTACCAATAATTCACATAATAATAATAAATCAAATATGTTTTTAATTATGTTTTTATTGTCATTAGTACAGTTTATTTCACATTATTTGTTTTTTTATTGTCGTAGCGAACAATATTTATATTTGATTTGTCATAATTAGTTCTCGGATTCTAGGCAAAATGCCTTTAATCTTTAATGCCTTTTCGTTGTGTATTTAGGCAACTTAAAAATATGTCGACATAAATGCGTTTTGAAATAAACTGAACATTTTGAGCCATATTTTATTTTGCCTAAATGCCTATTGTTGACGTGTGAAGCCTAGAACATAATCTTTGGACCTAAAACGAAAATTAGAATGCCTAAAATAGGCTCGCTGTTATTTAATACTATATTATACCTAAAGACCATTACAATACTAATCTTTTGGTTTCTTGAAGACCGCTTGGATGGCGCTGTTAGTTAGGTACGTGGTCTTGCTTATTTGTATGTAAGCGTCCCATCTAAATCTAATTTATCTATGCGTAATGCAATTTATGCAACTATATGTTTTGTGTTATGCAATATGTAATGTATAACCTCACTTCTTCGTGCTTTACTCGTTGTTTGCTTGCTGCAAACAATAAATTATTATTGTTGTATTAGATTTTCTTAAACAATGCCTAAGCTTAAGGAATCCTTCAGTGAAAAAGTTAAGAAGTGGTTGAATGGAGTGCAAAACAAGGAAGTTTTTTAACAACACCCAACTAAAGAAGATGAATTATTCATAATTTTTGTAGTTTTCCTGTAAAAAGAAAAATCATATAGAACAGCATGCTTCTGCACCTGGGCATAGAGCAAATGTTGCAAGACCTCAAAGACACACGCTATTAACCGATGCCTTAAATCAATCTGAGAAGGATGAATTTAATCAAGATTTGGAGGCTTTCATGGCTGCAAATATTCCTCCGCATAAATTAAACAATCCTAAATTACGTGCTTTTTTTGAAAAAAATTGCAGCAGAAAATTAACAAGTGAATCCACAATTAGGAAATCTTACGTACCAAGATGTTACGATTAGGTAAATTATCATTAGGGGTCGATGTGTTATTCTAATTTTTATTTGCCTAGACTATCAATATTATCCGAAAAGGCATATGTGACAGTGACATATGGGTGTCAGTAGATGAAACAACTGATTCTAAGGGTCGTTTTATGGCCAATATGATTGTTTGTAAATTATCTTCGGAGGATGCAGGAATGCCATATTTACTTGCCTCAAAACTATTAGAAAAAACCAATAATGAAACAATGGCAAGATTTGTTAATGAATCGTTGGGTAAGAATATAAAATACATTTTAATCAAATTAAATATAACTGCATGTGCCATCCCTTGCAGGAATATTATGGTCCAGTGGTGTGCAATATGAAAAAGTAAAATTATCGGTTGGTTACCGATTGTGCGTCCTACATGCTTAAACGTGGCATTAACTTGAGGACTTTTTACACAAATATTATACATCTTATTTGCTTTGCACATGGGTTAAATTTGGTATGTGAATGCATACGCAATCAATATGAGAATGTAAATGGCCCAAATATCCAATGTTAAGAAAGTCTTTTTAAAAGCCCCGCTACGTGTACAAGTCTATCTGGAGAATTTGGCAGGCGTGCAATTGCCACCCGAACCAGTTTTGACCCGCTGGGGAACCTGGATTGATGCCGCTGTATATTATGCTAAACACTTTGACGCAGTAAAAGACGTAAGCAAATATTTTCAACATAAATTAGAATCATTTTTTTATAAACAGTTTTTCAGGTTATCATGGGCTTTGATAAAAACTGCGCAAAATCTGTTGAAAAGGCTCAGGAATATTTTTGCGCTGTAAATATAAAAAATAATCTGCAATATATCAAGGCTCATTTTAAAATATTGACAGAAAGTATAAAAAAATTGGAAACTTTTGGTTTACCTCTAACTGAATCAATTAATATCATTGGAAAAGTAGAAGCGGCTCTAAAAACAACTCCAGAATCAGTGGGAAAGTTGGCCTATGAGAAATTCAGGAATATAATGGCAAAAAATCCAGGTGCCCAAAAGGTGCAAGATTTTGCCAGACTCTTAAACGGAGAAAATACATAGACTGACTACAGTAATGTTGACTGGTCCTCCTATAAATTTTGTCCGATTACATCTTGTGATGTGGAGAGATCATTCTCTTCCTATAAAGTTGTTTTAACAGACAAAAGAACAAGTTTCACTACTGAAAATTTGGAGAAACACTCGGAGAAACATCTTGTTTGTTACACAAACTCTAAATTTCAAAAACATTATTTTATAATTCATAAGTGTGTTGTTTAAATGATTTAAAATAAAAAATAGTTAACCTGTCTGTGCAATATGTGTTTAATTGATATTAATAATGAATATATTAATCAAATGTTTTCAAAAAGTAATTACTTCGGTGATTACTCTTTAATAGCTAAATATTGAATTTGCCTATTTTTGAATTTTTATGTCCTGAAAGTGATGCATTTTTACCTGCTTTTTATGTCCTAAAATCCGAACCCTAGTCATAATTAATGTTTATTTATTTGGTATTACTTTTATACATGCGTTTTTTTTGCTATCCCTATAAAATTTGTTTTTTTGACCCTGTATACAGATTTTAAAATGTGTATAATTATTTAGGGGTTTTGAGAAACGGATAACATTTTACACAAAAGAATTTTGTAACCAATATTTTTTCCTTTTTGCTTCATTCGTATATAAACTAAAGTTTGAATACATATTTAGGTTCTTTAAGAGATGACTCTTTTATTAAGATCCGTGGACACCCTGTATGCAAATTAAAACTTGATCAGATATTTAAGGGTTTTAGGAGAAGCAGAATTTATTATAAAGATATATCTACCTTTCTTCCTAAATCACTAAATAAAAAAATTTTCCTCTTCCCAACTCCTTCTGTGGACACCCTGTATATAGCCATTACTGGTATTCAAAAAAGAAAAAAGATCTACTTGCCTACTCAAAACTATTTTAAAATGGTCTACTTTTTGTCGTGACCATAGAAAACATTTTTATTGCATGCTTAGAAACCTTGGAAATAGTAAGCATTTGTGAGATTTATTCCTGATGTCGTTATTATAAATAAACCAAGTCGCTACTATACCTACATAATATATGAAATAAAGAATTAAAATGTTTTGTGTGTATATTCATTACCTAAGTTTATATCGCTAACATGTAAACAGAAGTACCTACCTAGTTCACATATCAATAGGTGTAAAATTATTTGTCTCTTTACTGACATTACTTTTGTACTTGATGGTACACACACATAAACAAACTTTTTTTGATCTTCGAGTTCAGAATGTTGTGAAATTAATTGTTGTGTAAAAACGGTATTCTTCCAATACCTATTTATAATAACGATGCCAACGATGCACAATTTTAATTTTAAATACTTGTGTGCCTATATAGGTACTTACTAAAATTTACTTTATACCTACAAGGTCTAAAATTGTCTTTTCTTGACTTTGCTTCTGGAAATAACAGTAAGTACACAAAGTTTGATCGTGGCGTTAGATTTATAACACCACGAGTTTGATGTGTTTACAGCACTACAGACTAGCATTTTTTTATTTATCATCTGCAACAGCTATGGTATTTATATTTGACATATTAGGTAAAATCTTGTATGCAGTAACTTTACTTTTGAAATAAAGCACTTTGTGTGTGAAATACTTAGACATTTTTATATCATAAAATAAGTTCAGTGAGGAGTGGATCTACACGCAGTTCCGCTTTCACTTTACTATTCTGTTTCACACTCACGTGCTTTATTTCAAAAGTAAACTTAGGTACTGTATACTTATAGAAACTCAGAATATTAAATTTTTTGGTTATAACCCTTTGATAACTATCACTGAAATAAATTAGTAACCACTTTATTTACTAGTAATATTGCAAAAATTGGTACACTTTCAGAAACTTGAGAGATTCATAAGTAACCCAACTATGAATAATTTTATCTATGCTATGAATGAACGGCGATCAGCAACTTGGTAACCTACTGACTGACAACATGTCAGAATCTTAAGACAAGGATAGATTCTGTCTAAGGTCACAACAGAACAGAAACAGTGTGGCAATCGTAAATCATAGCAGTGGCACCAATTTAATGACTTAATGACGATCAACCCTTTGAACACGAATTTTATTAACATATTATTAATAGACCTAATTAACCTATGTCCTGGCAGTGATCAGTATATAATGCATGTCCCGGAAATTAAACGATATAGGATATGCAAATGTACTCTGAATTTTCATGTATATTATGCGCAAAAAAAGTCTCAATAATAAAATATTGCCTACCCCCTTATGATGTAAATAGAATCTATAACTAATAAAATGATGAATGCATGCACAAAGAATTACTAACGATTCAATGAATATTTAATAAAATAACATGTTATTTATAGACTGTCTTAACTGGTGTCTTGGTATTGATCAATAGGTATATCTCTATGTCCCGAAAACTGACGATACATAGCTAATGTGATAAAAAAAACTATTTTTTTCAGAAACTAAATTGATTTTTAACTGTTGTGTTAAGTAAACATTTGTTGACTATATGCAAAAAAAAGTACGGAAGTAACTATAATAAATAATACAAAGAATATTTATTATAAATAACAAATTATTAATAGACCTAATTAATCTATGTCCTGGCAGTAATCAGTAAACCTGCATGTCCCGGATATCAACGATACATGGCCAATTCTATAAAATTCCTTATTTTCAAAGAGTATATAGAATGAATATACCCACAAAACACATTTCTTTTCTTTCTAGAATCTGTAACCAATAAAATTATATAAAAAATACTCCAGAATAAAAGAACACTAGTAAATTTTTTTTGACTGACCTGGAACTAATCATTCTACATATATGTAGAATTTTTTCCAAGACAGTCCTGGAAATCATCAATAGACAAATAAAATTTCCAGACCCGGCCTGGAAGTCAACAGAAGTCTTGGAAGCTATCATTAGAGCATGAAAAAAGTCTTGGAACACACCGCTTGACATACATATGAATGTATGTATGTATACAATTATATTACGATTTTATGTAAACTATGTATATGTGGGAAATAAATCTAAATCTAAATCTAAATCTATATCCCATTTTCATCGCCACAAACATATTTGTTTAGTTCAGTTTGACACTACTACAAATTAAAATGTCTGACATAAACCTCGATGACAAATAGCAATTGTTACGTTGCCATGGAAACAATTTTCATAGACAGTCTCTGTTATGTTCTTGTCTTATGTTGTTAAAATAAAGCTTGTTGACTATTCACAATAATGCTGCTTATCACATGAGTACTATAAAAACTGAAACTCTTCTCCTTCGCTGTTGGCGGCCCTGACTGTCATTTCTATATCACCAGCCCTGTTGCCAATGGTCACTGATATTTCCCTAACAACCCCCCTTTTTTTTAAAAAAAACATAAAATTAAGCAAGCAATTTTTTTTTAAGAAACTAAAGCACATAGTCTTTGAATTTGGTTGG
>CAVMFP010000038.1:0-54000 GCA_963680705.1 Rhagium mordax
AAGTGCAATTACTCTTGGGATATAAAAAAAAGACAGTACCTATAATACACTCCAAACTTTTACTTTCTTCAATCAGTTATTCTCACAAATACGCGAAATATTTACCAGAAATTTTTACCATAAGGTCCTATCTCAAATGTATTTCACTTATAATATATAATAGCTGTATTCTTTTTACCAACAGTCTTTGCTATTCTTAGTTGTTTTAAGGTTATGCTGGTCGAATGAAGTTATCATTTTATGCATAAACTTTCTATGCGTAATCTTAAAACAACTAAGAAATACTAAGAATAACTAAGACTGTTGGTTAAAAGAATACAGCTATAATTAACTATAACTGCCCCAGAATTCTCAGAAGTAAACAATTTTTAAAAAATCACTCACATTCCATTGTAAACTATTTGTTGTTCACGCGTTCACGGTTACGGTTTCGTGTTTCGTCATATTTTGTTTGACATTAGCCACATCGCCTCTAGCCAGTCTTGACCCTTACTAATAGACAGGAAATTTTACTTGCAAAATGGAAAAATACCAGGACCAAGTCCTCAACCCATATATCTAGTAAATTACAATGTCCTCGAAAATTAATCTATACAAACTTGACAAGTCTCCAAAGCATGTATATTATAAAATCAAGCCAATAGGTAATTTGTTTTTCATTTTCGCTACATTTAGGAAATGGGTTCACGGTTTCGTGTTTCGTCATATTTTGTTTGACATTAGCCACATCGCCTCTAGCCAGTCTTGACCCTTACTAATAGACAGGAAATTTTACTTGCAAAATGGAAAAATACCAGGACCAAGTCCTCAACCCATATATCTAGTAAATTACAATGTCCTCGAAAATTAATCTATACAAACTTGACAAGTCTCCAAAGCATGTATATTATAAAATCAAGCCAATAGGTAATTTGTTTTTCATTTTCGCTACATTTAGGAAATGGGGTATGTTCCTACTTTTTTTTAAAGTCAGATATGGAAATTAGAGAGAAAAAGATGAGACACGTGTCTCTGCAATTTTCATTTTGAGTTTATTTTAACCTAAAAATTAATTATTTAAAGTGTCATATGTAAGTGACGTCATTAAGCGAAAATTCAAAAAACGCATGTTTCTATTGATTTCTAGGATCTTTCTACTCGTGTGGGTGGTGTCGCTGCTAAAAATATGTCAACGCTCGTTTCATACTTCACTTTTGTTTGTGTTTGGCAAAAGGCAATAGTTCTTTGTTGAATTCTATTTACGTTGTTATTACAAGTGTATATTTAGTAGTAGGAGTAAATATCGTAATTTGCAGAGGTGAGTTCGACTGTTTTGTTGAATTTGCAAAAGTACTGTTAATTTTGCTTTCTAGGATGTCGAAAAGGCTGCCAAGTATTGCTTTGTACCGACATGCAAAAATACATCTTTTACCTCCAACAAAATATTTCTAACTGTACCATTGAATGAGGAAACTAGGAGAGAATGGTGTGTTGCTGTAGGAAGACACAAAATTCCTAAACATACTTCAGGAAATTACTATTGTTGTGAGGACCACTTCGATGTTAGTTTGTTATTTTAATTTAGAAGTATAAATGTTAATTAATTTGTTTTAGTTAGAGGAAGACTGTGAAAACTGGATTGGATTTAAGTTAATGCAACAGAAACTTATTTTAAAGAAAACTATATTGTACCCCATAAAAATTTAAGTGGCGAAGAAATTCCTAAAGATGTGTCTCAACTAAGTAAGTGACTTCTAAAAAAAAGAAAAATAGAAAAACTTGAGCAAGTACACAATCGTCTTCGTCTGTGAAACGAGTTTTATTTGAGGAACCAACTACATCAGCCCAAACATCATCTGCTGAAAGTTCACCAGAAAAAATCACTTTGTCTGGGAGTTCGCCACAGAAAAGTGTCATTCTTCAATCGTCCTCTGCATCCTCTCTAGCTTCAAATTTGTCGTCTTCACTCGCGTCTTCACAAATTCAAGGCAGTAGTTCATCAGACAATGAAGTGATGGTTGATTGTAAAGATACCTATTATATACAGAAAATAAGTATAGACAGAACCTTATTAGTGATTGAAAACCATTCACGGTTTTATTTAGGATTACCTAAGGATACATATTTTATTGTTAAAGTATTAGAAGACGAAAGTAAAATTTGTTATGGACACATTTTAATTGTATTGAAGAAAATACGTTTAAATGACAGTTTCTACTGTATTGCGATTTTGGTATCGGTATGTCTGCTGTGTCCCAAAATATTTACAAAAGATTTACCTGTTTTAGCAGGTTATTTTAAGAGTTTCATTTTTTGGCCACAACCTGATCTATTTAAAGAAAATCGACCAATACCATTTAGAGCAAGGTACTGAAATGTTCAATCAATCATAGACTGTTTTGAAGTACAGATTGAACAGCCTGCTAACAGCCTACATCAATCGTTGACGTGGTCTGAATATAAAAAAGGTAATACTTTAAAATACTTAATAAGTGCCACTCCAGATGGTGTAGTCAATTTTGTTTCCACTGGCTTTGGCGGAAGAGTGACAAATTCCGAAATTATTAAGCAATCTGGATATATAGACATTTTGCCACAACACTGTGGTGTCATGGCAGATAGAGGCTTTAAGCACATTGACTCTTTATTAGCAACTAAAAATTTAAGTTGGATAGGCCTCCGAGTATTGCGTCTGGATCAAAAAGCACTAAAGATGTAAAACTAAGCAAAAGGATAGCAAGCTTAAGGATTCACATCGAAAGAGTGATTCGAAGACTCGGGGAATTTGAAATGTTGAAACCACATGCGTGTATAGACTTTAATATGGCATGGAAATTAGATTATGTAGTTTTTTTTGCATGTGGCATCATAAATTTTCAGGGCCCTTTAATAAAATAATTGTATTAGAAGTGGTAAAGTGTACTTCATATTTTACAAGGAGTTGTCGAAAGCAGACCAATGTTGGGTTTTATAAATGTATGGCATTATTTTGTAATCATGCAGAGATTGGTCCATCTTATGTGATATGCCTAACTAATGTCATAATATAAAATAACAAAATTTTCATGAAAAACAATTTTATTTAATTTTTTTATTTTATTAAGACTGTATACTAAATATATTTGAATAAACACAATATTAACTATTATAAACTATGTATACATGTATTTTTAGCAGCTAATAAAACAAAATTAAAAGTGATTCTGTTTTAATGTAATATTTATATTTAAATGTCATTTCACTAATCGTGGGTAAATAGCAATTTTCCAAAATTCCATTGATTTTATAATTATATCCTCAATAAATTGTCTGTCAAATTGCACCTCTTGAATTTCTACTTTAGTAGCTTCAAACCTAACCGTTTGCTGGAAAATAACATTTGCAACTGAATTTGGGATAAAAGGTCCGTTCTTTTCGTCGACACTAATTGCACCGGTGTTAGAAGTGCAGTAGGTGTAGCTCAAATTGACGTTCTTTTCGATTAGCGTAGCGGCTCTAATAACATTCTTTTCGTCAAGTGTAGCTACACCAGAACTGTACAAACTACACCTCCTTTTGATCAGGTGTGGATAGTGCAGTGGTGTAAAAATTGGGAAGGGATAAATATGAAGTTAAATCAAAGATTACTTTTTTGATGAAATGTCAAATGTCATTGCTTTCTCGCTTTCTGGAAAGTTTCTTGTGTTTATATGTATGTAAATTAAATTAATCTACATAATTTATTATAGTATATAATATATAATAAATGTCTACATATAATGGACAACAATAATAATTATTACTATTTGAAAATTGACAATAATATAAAAATAAAACATCCTCGACGTCCATTTCAATTAGTTTTATTGATAAATATGTGTTACTCAGCGTATTACATGTTTAGAAGTCTATAGTTATAATTTAATTGGTTATGTGTTGGAATCAACGTCAAATTCGTTCTTTTCGTCCGTTGAATACTCACAGAACTAGCTCAGTACCGGCTACAACAATCCTTCGCTGTACTACATGATACTGCACTAAGTGTAGACGAAAAGAACGGACCTAAATATTTTTTATTTATGTTTCCCTTCCCAAAATAATGAGCAACATTTTTGTCAGATGATGGACATTTTACTTCAATGACATAATCATCTGATATTGAATCAGGTGAAGCTCCCAGGAGTGGATATTGCCTGTTTAATAATAAACCTGTTCTCGTCAACTTTATTTTCTTTTTCTCTGCGACTACTTTCAACACTCTTTCTTCCAAGTCTCGTCTGGTAAACTTACAGCTCCAAGAATTTGTTTGACTAACGAACCATCAAGAGTAGAACAAACTGATGCTTCGTAAATTTTGGATGCAGTTATTCTTCCATAGCGCAGTTCAAACCAAACAGGTGTCTTGTATTGGCTAAGGGTTTCTTTCTCCACTGTTTTACAAAAATTATCTGACGTGTAATTTGCAGTGTTCCATAAAATTATTTACGTCAGAATTACTCAGTGTTTACGTAATTTAAATTTAATATGTGAACAGAGAGTCTCTTATATACTGTCGGAGATTCAAAATATTTTACTACATTTCCTTCACATTTTTCTTCCTTTGCTTTTGCAATTACGTTAGAAAGAAAATCTTGTACTTCAGACAGCTGTGGAGGCTTATCGCCAAACTTTAAATCGACAGTTTTTAAAGTTTTTATTGTAGTTCCCACTTTTGCCAATAAGAGTTTTTTCCAATAACATTCAATTGCTATTGGACTAGGTTCTTCAGACTTTCTTAGTAGCCAGTACAAAAATGCTATAGCATGTTTACAACCTCCTAAAAATATTTATATGAAAATTAATATATATAAAACATTATAACTTTATATCTTACCAGAACTAGCAACACAGTCGTGACACTCTGATGACACTACTTTGTCTTCTGCCTCATCTATTATAATAGTTACATTGTACGTTTGGCTTCGAACCTTATGTTCCGGGCTAACTTTTCCCTTTACAGTACAAATATTGTTCTCTTTTCAACTGTACATACCCTACTGCCGCGTCTCCATAACTCTCCCTTGTTGCCCTTTAATATGGAATAATTTACATTCATTATTTATACTTACTTACTTTAATTTTCAGAGCAAAGTATACTAACCTCACATTTTTTACCCCCTTATTTCCGAACTTAATTAAATAACTCGTATTGTCAGTATTGTCCATGAAAAACAAAGATATCATAAAAGGGTCTATGACTGACAAATTACCGGATTTAGCTTGTACAAAACCTTGTTCCATGTTTAATAAAGATAATTTAAGCTGTTTAAGCCCATAGGCAGATCAGTGTTGTCTTAGTGTTGCTAACTGCGGTAACATTTGAAACAATAATTCCCTAATTTTCGCTTAATGACGTCACGAATATACATTAAAATTTCAAAATTAAATAAAAGAAAATCTACCGATTGGTTTTCAATAATTTGAGGTTTGAAAACTAAAATGCGTAGGTATATTTTAGGAAAATGCAAATTTCCACTTTCATTTCGATTGATGGAAAATATTGGAAAATACCCCTAGGTATGTAGGTATAAGTGCTTCCAAAGGTCGAAAGTAGATATACAAAATATAAATATATAAATACACCACATGCAATTACGACCCCATTTATCCCAGAAGGCAGAGCCTTGTGCGGGAGGGGGCTAACATTCAGAGACCAGGGACACACAACCAATATCCGTATATAGTGGAAAAATCCCTCTCACAGTATTTTCCACTGCCACGGCCGGGATTCGAACCCGGGACTTTTTTTTGGGTGAGAGGCAGGTACACTACGCTCTCGACCATCAGTCATATATATGTTAGAGAAGTTTGATAAACATTGAAATTAAATATTACTGGTTGAAAAAAATGTTACAATATTTCTGAAAAAAATATGTTCGTATAAAAATCCGTTTCACAACGGACGAGTATTAAATAATATCTAAAATATATTTTTTACATGAAAATACAGAGATTTGTTTATCAGTGTCAGATAAAATGTCTAAAGTCGACATGCCAGTCTGTCCCCGGCCTGTCCTCAAAGCTTGAAGTGAAAACATACGTAGTTGCGTAGTCCTCAAAATGCATACTACTTAGTAAATTACCATACACTATAATAGACTCCAAGATGACTCATACCTTCTCATATCTTGGGCCCAGAATAGTTACGACGTCCTGCTATCACCCTTCTCTTTTTATAATGTAAGGTGGCGTATTGCGGTGGCTACCAAGGGTGGTTTCAGTTTATCGTTCTTGGGTGGCTACGAAGGTGGATATAAAGCCATCTCTCTTTGGGTAACTTCCAGCAGCAGACATTTGGCTCTCAGCATGTGTGCATAGTTGGTTGTATAATAACAGAATGTTATGTATTGTTAGTTGCATATCTCTCTTTGGGTAACTTCCAGCCGCAGACAGTTGGCTCACAGCATGTCATTGTGTGCATAGTTGATTGTATAATAACAGTCATTGTGTGCATAGTTGATTGTATAATAACAGAATGTTATGTATTGTTAGTTGCATAAAATTACAGTAAGTTACGCGTTTATTAGATAAAGCTGAAAGGCATTTATGTACAAGAAAATATATTTTATGTTCGCTGTTTCTTAATATCCAGTGTTTTGATAAAATAAAATCAGCTATTACCCATAGAAAATAAGTCTATGCTATTACTGAACACTCAGAGGCGTCGTACGTCGTAGCACATTCCTGAAACCTGTGGTGTTATTTATCCATATTAACAACTGTCAAGTATGCTATATATCAGTGTAATCAGAAAGAAAAACAAATCTAACTGGATCAAAGCATAGGGTGATCCATTAAAAAAAACATATAGGTAGGTATTTCCATATCTGAAAAATACAATCATTTGTTTTTTATTACTGCCACTGCCATATTGAAATTTAGTAAACACACCCTGCAACTTACCTTGATAAATTGTACATTTCACCTGAACATATCTACGCTAGTGACCAGAGATAATACCCAACTAACTAGTGACTAAAAAGTGAAATTACTTTTGGTATATAAGAAATAGACAGTACACTCCAAACTTTAATTTTCTTCAGGCCCGGTTTTTTCATCTTCCCGTTATAGCCCAGTCGTTAGGTACTTTTACCTGCAAATAATAATTCACGGCGTTTTGATTTCTGGTGCATGGAGTAGTGTCAAGTGTAAATAATAATATGTCCATTTTGCGACCTCGAAGTCACTGTGGAAATTTGGAAATAATTATTATTTTTGCAAAAACATGATGTTTTTGCAAAAATAATAATTATTTTCGAAATATTTCGGTTCTCGTGCGTTTTAGGAAAAATATAAAGGGGACCAAATTTGCAACCATTTATGTCCCCTTCATTTTTACTGTAAAGTTGATAGTTCCGATGCTGCGGGTCTCTAAATGTAAGTACTTCTTATCGAATTCGCAGACATTTCTCCTGCTTCGCGAGTTTCTATGGAAATTTAGAGACTTTTTGTCATTAGTGTGCATGGAAATGCTACCTACAAACATTTATGCTATTATTTGTGCTACTAATTTCCACACCACCCTTGCGGTAGAGTAAACAGCGCGTTTTTTTTCGTGGATTCCCCAGTAGGCCTAATCCACGAATCTGTATTAATTGAGTTTCTTTCGCTTTGTACATCTCGATGACCCTGGTTTTCCAAGCTCTTCAGCTTGTGATACGGCACTTTCGCCGTCCTTATTGGCTTCCAATTCTTAGTCGTCACCCAAATATTTCAATTATTCCATCTATCATGGTTATTGGAGCTACATCTTCTCCTTCATCAATTTTCTGCAGCAAGTTCTGCGCATTATCGCAGGAGGCACAGTTATAATACATCCACATAATATGATGACATGTAAGTGTAATATTTACTACCAGGTTCAATTTTGGCGTGGTAATGAAAAACCACCTACAAACTGGGGATGGAAAAAAAATGAACTACTTGTTCCAATAACGACTTTGCAGGACCTCGTGCCAGAAGAGTTACTAAAATGCATTTCGCGTAAATGCAGAAAAGGCTGTGGACCTGCCTGCGGCTGCAGGAAACAGGGTTGCATTGCACTGACATATGTGGATGAATTAACGGCGCCTCCTGCAATAATGCGCAAGACTTTCTGCATAAAAGTGATGAAGAAGAAGATGCAGCTCCGACAACCATGATAGATGGAATAATTTAAACATTGGGTGACGACCAAGAATTGGAATCCAATGACAGCGAAAGTGACGTATCACAAGCTGGAGAGCTTGGAAAACCAGAGTCATCTACACGTACAAAGCGAAGGAAACTTAAATTAATCTAGCTTCGTGGATTAGGCCTACTGGGAAACTACAAAAAAAATAACGCGCCGCTTATACTCTACCGCAAAGGTGGTGAGGAAATGAGTGACACATATGATAGCATGAATGTTTGTAGGTAGGATTTCCATGCGCATACTACTGACGAAAAGTCTCTAAATGTCCACGGAAACTCGCGAAGCAGGAATTTCTGCGAATGCGATAAGAAGTACGTACATTTACAGACCCGCAGCATCGAAACTATCAACTTTACAGTAAAAATGAAAGGAACATAAATTGTAGCAAATTTAGTCCCCTTCATTTTTGTATAGAAGCATATTTTCCTAAAACGCACGAGAACCGAAATATTTCGAAAATAATGATTTTTTTCGCAAAAACATGATTTTTTTTTAAATTTCCACAAGGATTTCGAGGTCGCAAAATGGACATGTTATTATTGACACCTCATACTACTCCATGCACCGAAAATCAAAACTCCGTGAATTATTTTCAGGTAGAGTCCTTTTTACTGCTCTGACGACTGGGCTATTAACTTTATCTGGCAGTTAAAGTTGTTGATTTTCATTATTGTAACTTGTAACAATTGTATCGTGAGTAAATAACTGCCGAATAAAGTTAACTAGAGGTGAAAAGACTGGTCTTCAATCATTTATTCTCACAAATACGTGAAATATTTACCAGAATATTTTACCATAAGGTCCTAATCTCAAATGTATTTCACTTATAATATATAATATTAAATATAACTGCCCCAGAATTCTCAGAAGTAAACAATTTTTAAAAAATCATTCACATTCCATCATTGTAAACTATTTGTTGTTCACGCGTCACGTCACGGTTTCGTGTTTCGTCATATTTTGTTTGACATTAGTCACAGCGCCATCTAGCCAGTCTTGACCCTTACTAATAGACAGAAAATTTTACTTGCAAAGTAAAAAAATACCAGGACCAAGTCCTTAACCCATATATCTAGTAAATTACAATGTCCTCGAAAATAAATCTATACAAACTTGACAAGTCTCCAAAGCATGTATATTATAGAATCAAGCCATGCAATAGGTAATTTATTTTTCATTTTCGCTACATTTAGGAAATTCTGCTCAGTCGTGGTATGTCGGTATGTAGGTATATAAGTGCTTCCAAAGGTCCAAAGTAGATATGTTAGAGAAATTTGATAAACATTGAAATTAAATAATACTGGTTGAAAAAAATGTTACAATATTTCTGAAAAAAATATGTTCGTGTAAAAATCCGTTTCACAACGGACGAGTATTAAATATCTATAATATATTTTTTACATGAAAATACAGAGATTTGTTTATCAGTGTCAGATAAAATGTCTAAAGTCGACATACCAATCTGTCCGCGCCCTGTCCTCAAAGCTTGAAGTGAAATAGTGAAAACATAAACATACGTAGTTGCGTAGTCCTCAAACTGCATACTTATTATAATAGAAATAGACTCCAAGATGACTCATATCTTGTGCCAGAATAGTTACGACGTCCCGTTTTCACCCTTCTCTTTTATAATGTAAGGTGTGGATATAAAGCTATCTCTCTTTGGGTAACTTCCAGCCGCAGACAGTTGGCTCTCAACATGTGTGCATAGTTGGTTGTATAATAATAACAGAACGTTATGTATTGTTAGTTGCATAAAATTACAGTAATTTACGCGTTGATTAGAGAAAGTTGAAAGGCATTTATGTACAAGAAAATAAATTTTATGTTCGCTGTTTTTTAATATCCAGTGTTTTGTAAAAGTAAAATCAGCTATTACCCATAGACAATAAGTATATGCTATTACTGAACAGTCAGAGGCGTCGTACGTGCGTAGCACATTCCTGACACCTGTGGTGTTATTTATTCATATTAACAACTGTCAAGTATGCTATATCAGTGTAATCAGAAAGAAAAATAAATCATCTTACTGGATCAAAACATAGGGTGTTCCATTAAAAAAATACATAGGTATTTCCATATCTGCCACTGCCAAATTGAAATTTAGTAAACACCCTACCTTGATAAATTGTGCATTTCACCTGAACATATACCTATCTACTGCTAGTGACCAGAGATAATACCCAACTAACCAGAGACTAAAAAGTGAAATTACTCTTGGGATATAAAAGAAAGACAGTATACCTACACTCCAAACTTTAATTTTCTTCAGGCCCAGTTTTTTCATCTTCGCGTTAACTTTATCCGGTAGTTAAAGTTGTTTTTCATTGTTGTAACAATTGTATCGTGAGTAAATAACTGCCGAATAAAGTTAACTAGAGGTGAAAAGACTGGCCCTCAATCATTTATTCTCACAAATACGTTAAATATTAACCAGAATATTTTACCATAAGGTCCTATCTCAAGTGTATTTCACTTATATATAATTTTAAATATGCCCCAGAATTCTCAGAAGTAAACAATTTAAAAAAAATCATTTACTTTCCATTGTAAAGTATTTGTTGTTCACGCGTTCACAGCCACGGTTTCGTGTTTCATCATATTTTGTTTGACATTAGTCACAGCGCCATCTAGCCAGTCTTGACCCTTACTAATAGACAGATAAAATTGAAAATTTTACTTGCAAAGTGAAAAAATACCAGAACCAAGTCCTCAACCCATATATCTAGTAAATTACAAGTCCTGGAAAATTAAGCTATATAAACTTGACATGTCTCCAAAGCATACAAAACAAACCAATAATTTACTTTTTATTTTAATTACAATTATGAGATTCTTAGTCATGACCGTATAAGCGTTGATTAATATTATATTGTGGAAGTTTTGCGGCATGCTGAAAGTATTGTGACTATTGTGAGAAATTATCTAGTTTGTGTTCAATAAACAGCGCACAAAAGCGTGTTTTCGATAGTGGTTGTACCTGCCATCTCAAATATTATTTTACCTCCTGTGAATAATATGTTTCCCTTTTCCCTCATAACAAAGAAATAATTACTTATAGGTAGTATGTACCTGAAATTATTAAATTACGTTATTTATGTTTATACCTTATTTAAAGCGATTTCTAAAATTTTACGATATGCCCCAAAACATACCTACATAAAATGCATTTACGGCACATACCTATACATATACGTTTTTGTAGAATACTTTCTCCTCTCATTTAAATTTGCTAAAAGTTACATAAAAAATGATGGTGCCGTAGTATTTCTTACATTTTCTACTAGGTATAATTAAGCCCAGAAAGCTAATTTCGCACTGTAAAATATTTAAGGGGCAGGGCTTAACATCGGAGGATGGGGTCGCCGAAACATATTCCTTAGATATAATATGACCACCACTTAAAAAAAAGTAGGTCAAGCCGTTAACCACAGATTCTTTAAACAAAAATAATGTGACTTTTATGAGTTTTGTGATGTGACTATTTATTTTGGCGCTTAGTTTTCCTTACACAGGGTGTTAAAGTTTAAATCTTAAAAATTATTTTTATTAATACAACGTGCGCCACACGAACGGGCGATTATGAATTTCGTTTCATTTTCAAACGGATAACGATAGTAGGCTGCTGTCACTTTTGAATTGTTGTCAATTAGTTACCATTTTATGAAAATGTCATGGGGGACGGCGGAACACCGGGCATTTGCCGTAAAAACGTTTTACAAAAACAATAATAGCTACATATTTTTTTTAACATAAACATAAACACACCACATGCAGAAATTAGACAACCCTCAAATCCAAAGCCAAAGGCTGTCCGGAAGGGGGCTACACATTTGAAAAGACGCAGACAAACATCCATACCCACCGACATTGCCAGTGCCGGTGCCGGGATTTGAACCCGGATGCGATAGGCAGTGTGGCCAGAGCCATGTCTGTCACTCGTGCTCTAGCCCACTGCGCCACCGAGTCGGTATATTAACTAGACAATTATTGTTCCACAATCACTTTCATGTAAATCGTAACGATGCATTTCCTTCTTCAGACCGCGCCATCAAAATATTTCGGTACAGAAGTAGAACTTCAGGAGTTGCATTTCTTACATCACTCAACTCAAATGCCATGTGTAACCCCAGCCTACTGCGACCTCATGAATAGGACACATTCTCATTATTTTGCGTCGCGTTGGAGATATCGAAAAAAGTTACTAAAAAAAGTTGTTCAGAACCTTATTTTAACCGTAGTTACCGAGTTTCGAGACAAAATTCGAATTTTGAAATTTTTTGTCATTTTCAAAAAAGTTACGTACTCGAGTTCGAATTGGACGGCCAATTGGAGGTTTTTTCTTCCAGTTCGTTTAAAACGTGAATTTATAGCTGCTGCAGTACCATGTCGAATAGGATTTTTCTGCGGATGTCTTACATTGACTTTTTCCGCAAATTCTCTTTTTGTTCGAGCATCATGACCAAATAATTTCAATTTTTTCTCCTAAATTAATGGCATTTTGCTTGTATAATAACTTGAAACTGACATTAGGAAATTGCTCATTTGTTTTCATGGCATACTAGTGAAAACTGCCAAAAATTTCAAACTTTTGTGAAAATAACAAAAAATTTCAAAATTCGAATTTTGTCTCGAAACTCGGTATCTACGGTTAAAATAAGATTCTGAACAACTTTTTTTAGTAACTTTTTTCGATATCTCCACCGCGACGCAAAATAATGAGAATGTGTCCTATTCACGAGGTCGCAGTAGGCTGAGGTTACACCTGACGAGTTGGTAATGTAAGAAATGCAGCTCCTGAAGTTCTACTTCTGTACAGAAATTCAAATCTCTACTTCTAAAAATAAATTAAATACAAGGGTGTCTTCATCTTAAGTGTGTCACCCTGTATGTTATATTAAAATAAAAAACGGTTTTTTTTATTAAAAATACATTTTTTAGAATAATGTTCATTCTTTAAATTAAATACATCGGTTAGGGGTCGTGTGCCAACATGGTTATGTTATATTTAAATGAAAAACTTAAATAATATCCATTAATCAAGGACATCAACCTTTATTCAAGAAACAAACCCGGCACACGGAGCTGTGTTTAGGCTCTCCTCAGTCCTCATTGAAAAGGGCGCGAACCGCGAAAAGCACCTCGCCGAAGGAATGGATGGGAACGACTTGACGCAGCAGATTTTTTGTAGCTTTTGCGTGCTGCATCCTAATTGGTTGAATTTGTGGCGTTCTTGCGCAAAACAAACTGAGCATTATGCTGACGTCAAACCAGCTTCGTAAGTCGTGCCTTTTCCTTAGCTATTCCAGCACGCCTGATTGCCTGGCTCTAGGTCCCTTGACTGAGTCTGGCTTGCGAGTTGGCGACTATTGCGTTGGATTTATCTGTTGCTCATGCACAGATCTACATTAATGCGTTTCGCCTTTCAAGATATTTACTGTTCAATAGTTCAGTAGGTAGTGAAGGTTTTCAAAGCTAAGTTCTATTTTTGTGATATTGTGTGATTGTGAATTTGATTACGCTCTAGGTACCTATCTACTTGGTGAAAGACTTGAGTGGATAATTTGAAATTTAAAATATTTCTTTTCTACAAGTGGGTAAGTATTTTTTATATAATATTTAGTTAGATAGGTATGATGTCCGAGCAGGGTAGTTATTTGCAAGATCCCATTAAATTTTCTTTAAATATCACCTTTTCATTATCGGCCCTGCTGAACATGAATTGAAGTTGGCTTTGTCCATAGAGATAGATGTCTATGGCCTATGGCTTTGCCACGTAGAGGAAACGTTTTTTGTCAAAAAATATTTGACGCCTTGCTTGGCACCCTGGATATTTGGTCGGCTTTAATTTGATTAGACTCATCTTTCAGGGGTGCCAGGTTCAAATCCCCGCCGTGGTAATTTTTTTCTTGCTGCAATCATCTATTTTGTCATCTCCCGTCGAGATTTGTTCAGAAATGCAATAGAAAAATTTGTTTTTAATTTTTCCACAAATACTACCTATATGCCTTCCTCTCACTTGAGAGGTGAGGAAGCCATAGGTATTTAGATCGTACTATTAAAAATAATCTATCGTGGTAATTAGAAAAATACCAAAATTTAATAAATCGCCACGAAGGCAAGTTATGTAGCAGACAATTATTCAGTTCTTCCATTTTTATTATATTACTAAACATTAATAAAATCTTGGGTAATTATACAGGGCGTTTCACTTTTATCGTTCATAACTTCTGTAAACGATAGAACATATCAAAATAATAGGATACTTTCCTATAACGTTTTTCTCCAAAACGCTTCGTTTTCAAGATACAGGGCGTTAAACTTTAAAGAAACCAACTTTTTATTCATTATCTCCTAAACAGATGAAGATTTTTTGATCAAGCTTTGTACACTTTAGACATTAAGAAAAAACAACTTTTTTATTTTAAAAGTTTTTCAGAGAAAAGCAATAATAATAATAACCTGTCAACAGAAATTGCATAGTATACATCTGCTTATAAATAATCTAAATATCTCGAAAAGAAAGCCTCCTACTGAATATCACCAAGAGTAATTATTTATAGGAAATACATCAAAGTTTTAAAATTTGCATAAAAATATAATTTCTGACCATTGGCGTAGAAGTTTAGGGGGTTCAAATACGAACTGAACCCCATAACTACGCCACTGCCTTTCGCTGAAAAACTTTTTGGAGGTCAAAAAATTGGTCTTTTATTATATCTAAAGTGCACAAAGTTTAAACAAAAAATCTTTATTTGTTTAGGAGATAATGAATAAATAGTGATAATTTCATGAAAGTTTAACGCCCTGTATCTTGAAAAAGAAGCGTTTTAGAGAAAAACGTTATAGGAAAATCTCCTATTATTTTGATATGTTCTATCGTTTACAGAAGTTATGAACGAAAAAAGTGAAACACCCTGTATATTTAGGTATAATTATAAAGATGCTTAAAATTCGTGAAATTTTGCCTAATCCCCCTAAAAACGAGTACGCTGAACACGAATAAATATCAAGTTTTTATGCCCCGCTCGTGCGCGGTTTTTCCAAAAAAAAAATATTTTTTGTGAAAATTTTTACCAACTTCTTTTTATCACTTTATACACTTTTTATATACGAATAATGTTCTCAAAATTTTCTATTAAAGTGTCTTCAAAAATATTATTTGATGCAAAAAAAAGAAAAAAGCACCGATATAAAACGACCATCTCTGCTTACAGCTTAAGCGACACGCTACTGCGTATGAAATGACAGATGCGCTGTTCTACGATACAGAGTGGCACAGCATATTGGTTCTTCTTTGAGGAAGGTGACATAATGTTTTTAATAAAGGCTTATTGCCTTATTTGCTCTAATTTTATAGGAATACAATTTGGGGCAGGGCCGTAACTAGACAAAAATTTTTCAGGATTTTTCAAGGTCATTGTGTTTTACAAGTACCTCAAAATTTGTATTAAACTTATATTAATTTTAGATATTTTCAAGATTACTTTGTTTTTCCCACTTTCATTTGACTGGCAATTGTTTTGTTAAAATTTTTGAAGTCCTTGGAAAAAATTCTATGTTACCTTAAACATTCTATTTATAGCTATTTCCTTCAGTAATTTCACCCAAATTGAACTACGATTTTTAATAACAAAATAAAGTCTGGTATAAGTAGGTGCACACATACGTAAAAAAAAGTATCTCCATACAAATTCATATAATTTTTAAAGTCAAAATAAAAACAACAAAACTAAACGTATCAATTTAGGTAGGTATGGACCTTATCTATTATTTGTAAAGTTTACGGTGGGTCTCCAATGACAATGACGTACGATACGTTGAGTAGTTCAGGTTCAGATAAGGTAAAAAAATGCGATTTGGTCTCTATTTAGGGTTTGGCGCCCTTACGGCCTTGCGCCCCTAGGCAAGTGCCTAGTCTGCCTATGCCTAGTTACAGCCCTGATTTGGGGGCTAGGTTAGCTTAGTTTAAGTATAATAAAACAATTGTAAAATACAGTTTTAAAATACATATTTTTTGTATTGCATACGTTTTATACTGGTATATTATACCCTAATAACTATAGCGTCATTTTCTATTTGATTTTTTTTGGCAATATTTCACGAAATTTTTAGCATCCTTATAAGTATAGTAAATAATTACCAAATCATGAGTTTTTATTCTATTACGTCACAGCAGAAAAAGAAATTAGGAGCTTGTTGGTCAGATTTATAGTAGATTATTTTTCTAGTTTTTAACAAAATGTTTCCCTATGCTTTGGTTTTGTTTGATGATGGAATATATTATGTGTGTGAAACAAAAGAGTTTAAAATGCGTAATGGAAATCTGGCATCTGTACCTTGGAAAAAAAAAGCCTATTATAAAGTTACAATAATTGAAGAGGGATACTCTAAGCAGAAGCTTATTCAGAAACAGAAGGTTTTAGAAAACCTAGAAAAAGAAAAAATTTGTGTTTCTGGATCTGGTAATAGAACCCAACAGGAGGACCAACATAACGATATCCATACAAACCTTAAAGAAGGAGTAGAAGGACTTGCTCAAAATGTAGTTAAAGAAATTCTTAACAAACCGAAGGTAATTTTTTTATACATTTTTTTTGGGGTAGGTATTTCATTACAAATAAAATAATACATATAGGTTACAAATAAAATAATACATATAGGTACCATAAATTCACCCCCTCTAACTTGGCCATTTATAAACGAATTTTAAAATGTCGAAAATGTCGATAACAAAATTATAGGGTTTTTTTTTTCAAAGATTTAAAAGTATACTTTAAAAAATATATATTTCGGAAATTAGAAGAGCTACGCATATAAACTATTTTTTTTAAATGGAACACACTATATTTTGTTTGAAAATCAGACTAGTCGTTTTTTGTGATTTCAAAAATATACAATATACAACGGGCACTTCAAAGTTGACCCTTTATTTGTAATTTTTTTTATTTTTAGTGTGATGGAATTGAAGAGAAGAAAACGATCTGGTGCTATGAATCCATAATACTTAAAGAGGGATACACAAAGGAAGAATTAGTTCAGAAACGGAAGGAGGAAGAACATGTAAGTGTTAATAATAAATAGTAGTAATGCAACGATTCGTGTTTGCACAATTACGAATATGATTAGTAAATAAAAAATTAATACAAAATAAACTTTATTCTTGAAAATAAAAAAAAAATAACAACTTTTACATACATAATTATTTATTATTGTCACAATAACATTCATTTAATTATCGAAATAGAATTTTTATTTGGAAAAAAAATATTTGCAAAATTTTGCGGACTCGCTGTTCTGGCACCAGTCGTTGTTATCTAGTTTAAACCAGTATGAGGCATGAAGTAAAGTAGCAAACTGATAATCATGAAATAATAGTAATCGTTCCATCATTAATAAAGTGTAGTCAAAAGATGCAATATAACAAAAAATTTAATATATGATTATTTTGTTCTTTTCAGCTAATTATAGCTATTACAGCTAATAAACTGAGATAAGTTTATAATGACATGAGCCCGCAAATGCCTGTTATCGAGATACAGGATGTTTACTTTCCTTTATGTAAAACATAATCATTTGTTTTTTCTATTTTCGAAAATTATTGCTATTTATAAGTTTTAAAAATTACGCTGGCTATTCATCTGATATAAGTGGGCCATAGCAAGTTACACACTTACAGGTGTGTAAGTGGATAATTAAGGATAAAAAATATTTTTTTCTTCAAGCGTATTAAAATGTCTAAATTGTGCTACCAAAAACAGAATTAGAAATAGGACATTGTTTTACTAATAACAAAATGTTAATACAGAACGCCACCGTGATGGAAATTTTTTTACCAGTAACATAATGTTAGTACGGAAACCCACCAAAGCGGCCAGTGACGCGCTATCTACAAACCATCTGTCATTACTCATTGTGGGTTATGTTGATATTCGGAGTCTCAGGCGCCTGTCGCTGTGATGAGCTAATTTGAATAATTGTACAATTATAATAAATAAATAAAAAAAATTTTGCATTTCAATACGCTTGAAGAAAAAAAAGTATATCACACGGAGTAGAACGCCTTTTTTTGTATTTCGCCCTGGGCTCAACACAAAAAAAGAGTGCGTTCTACTCTTAGTAATATAATATACTATTAATTGCATTATGTAACATACGATATGTCCACGGATTGTGTTCGAAGGATAGGAAACTTTTTTATCTATAAGTTTACGAGGAAAAGTCAATCTTTATATAAAAATGCTTTGCAATTTCCTCGTCAACAAGTGTCGCATATTTGAAGTAACAAGATTTATCGATACAGACCTTGTAACAAATCATTAATCATTAGATATATACCTTGAAAATGACAACACTGGTTCGGTCGGTCGTCGAAGGACATAGACTGCCATGTGTCTGCGAGCTCCGACGACAAGCGAAACAGGTCGAACCGTACACAGTATTTATGACACATTGTTGCCCCTGCGCATCTTGTCGTATGCATTTATATACCTTAACTATTCGATACACATACTGATTAGCACATGTTGATGATACCTGTATGATTAAACTTTATTTTTTTAGGGTCATATTTCAGCAACTCCAAAAATTGTTAAAAAACAGTCGAACCATTCATATCCTTCAAAAGGACAGGCATGTCTGTTTTGTGGAAAAATCGTAGTGAAAATACCCAGACATTTGGTGCTACTTCATGGAAATGAACCACGTGTACAGGAATTTGCTTGTTTGCTGCCAGGTAAGCTCCAAAAGTAAATTTTAATTGTAAGTTCTAATGGGTAATAATTTCAGCATTATTGTGCTTTTAGTTTTTATTGATATTTGCAATAGGGCCGATACCATTTTTCAGATACCGATACCGTATCTGTACCTGTACCTGTATCTACCTCTTTTAGCCGATACAAATACTGTATCTGAAAGTATCTGAAATTCAGATAAAAACTTGTTTTAAAAAACAGTTTTTTATTAACGCTGAAAGTTAAAACTGAAACCATTCAACAAGTACAATTTTTGTTGGGAATATTAGTTTCTATACATTTTCTGACATAACGATGTTCTGGTTGGTTTCACTATGTGACCAACTTCGGACAAAATTTGTTCTGAAGAATAGATCCAGATGGAATTGATAAATAGCGAGATGCCAGTTTTTTGAGTTTCGTAAATCTAAGTTCGTCTTGTTTGCTGTTTCTAGTGGTTGAGTCGGTTCGTGCAAACGTAATTCAATTTCTTTACCAAAATCGTTGGATTATAAATAAATATAAATATAAATAACACCACATGTAATTACGACCCCCTTTATCTGGAAAGGCTCAGAAAAGCCTTGTGTGGGAGGAGGTTACACGTTTAAAAACAAGGGACATACACCCAATATCCGTGTATGATAAAAAACTCCCTCTCAGTATTTTTCATTGCCACAATCGGGAATTGAACATGGGACATTTGGCTGATAGGCAGGTGCACTACTGCTTGACCATCAGTCATATAAATGTGCCTGTGATCTCCATTGCTCTTTTTATAAAAATTGTTTAGTGACTTACAAAAAAATTAACTTTAAAAAAATATCGAAACTTATTTATTAAAAAGAAACTTGTACGACATTTGCATTTTATACCTGCTAAAGACTTAAATTTCCAACAAGTGATTCAGATTGAGATGTTTCCGAAGATGAATGTCTGCTTTTGTTCGGGGGCTTGTCTATTTGGAAAGAAAACGGTGCCGGCGTATTATTTTTCATAAAGTAATAATCCAACTGGAGAGTTGAGTTGGGATTTAAAAAAAGGATCTGAAATCAAATACTTTTGTTTCTGAACTTATATGTATCGTCAAGTATCGAAAATTAGTAAGAATCGGCAGATATGCAATACTCTGGGTATCGGTGTCGGCCCAGCCCTAATTTGCAATATATCTGCCATTCTAACTATTTTCGATAATGTAAAAAATGAAATGTAAATACAATAGCAATAAATACACGTATTCGATTTCAGACAGATTTTAACTGTGTGATTTATCATTCTACAGCCCTAACTTTTGACATTGATATTTATTGATATATATAAATTTGTGACATTTGTCACAAATTTACAAAAACCTGAATTGTTTTATTTTTCAAAAATTTTATAATTTAAATAATGTAATTTTTTGCAAATAAAAGGCTCATTTGTGTTCTGACTTGGTTATTTTTTCAATAGCAGCAAATTGTGTAGCTTACAGAAAGTGGTATAACTGTTTTTAAACATTTTTTTTTTTATCTTTGTTGTTTCAAAAGTTATGGGATGGGGAACGATAAAACAAACATCCTGTATATAAATATTGAAAGTTTGATATTTGATATATTTCCCGTAAAATAGTAAGGTGAGTGCATGCGCAGAGTCACTGCTCATTCGTATAACCGTTTCAAGCAAACTCATTCGAGCACGCGCTGGTCTGTCAGTTAGCCGCTAAAACGTCGTTTTTCTTTTACATTCCATAATTTGGCTTTTTTTTGTTTCATATGCGGGGCAAGTTCGAATATATCCAAATAATAAACAAGTACAAAATTGTACATTTTCTCATTAGGAATGGTAGGAGATTGCATAGGGGCTTGTTCCGAATTCGATCTAGCCCCACATCTATTTACATAATAATAATTTTATTAATTAAATAGGATCCCTAATATAAACAATTATTAAATGATAATAGGTACATAAATATAAGACGACAATAAAAAATAGTAAGAGAAAAAACAGAAACAATAATAAAGAATAACAAAAATATAATAAAGTAAATATAGCGTAGTTCGATATACAAAAACACATATTATTATGTAGTAGTCCATATATTATTTAAAACATTCTAATAGACAAGAATTAGGCATTTCAATAGTTAATTTTGATAAATTCGATTAGTTGACTTTTGAAAGTATTGATGGAATTACTATATTTAATATAATCAGGTAATTTATTGAAACTGACAAAACCCTTAAAAAAAAAAACCTTAAAAAATTTATAAAGAGTTGTACGGAATTCCAAGATTATATTTGATCTTTCCCCATTACCGGGGCAAGATCGGAAACCTGTACTTCGTACTTACATATATGCTTTAAGGAGCTAAATCGATTTGATATCTTATATCACTACCGTAAGTATTTAGTTTAATTGCTAAAAATGCTATTTGTGAAATGCAGCAAATTCAGTTATTATTTGCTTATGTTGTACTCAATGTTCAACTAATCAAAAATGTGTTCGCTCTTACCCCAACTCACCTTATTTTTGATAAAAGTTGCTAGAAGGCTTTCTATTCGTGATATTTAGATTATTCTAATCATGGGTATCTTAAGGAATTAATTTCGATAGACAGGCTATTTGCTAAACAAATTAAAGGATTATTTTAATACGACAAAAAAAAAATATTAATTTACCATGAATGCTCAAAATTATATCTTTTTTTTATGCAACGGCAACATCAATTTTTGAAAGACCTTCCTGTACGAATTAGCTTGTTGTTATTGCATCACAAGCTTATCGAATTTCACTGAGTAGTCACATAAACCTTATTTTTTTAGTAGCCCCAACAATATTTTTGGACCATAAATTTTACCACACTGACTGAATTTCTAGAATTTCTGGAAATTGATCATGGAGACGTGGGATGAAATACCACTCTATGAGAGAGAATTGTTAAATAGGTACGCTGCCGTCCCAACGAAAAATGCAGTAAAGTCGATCTTTGTGGATTTTGAGATTTTAATTGAATCTGTGTTCTTGGAATTATATCTACAATCCTAGCCACATAGTTTTTGGAAAAAAAATGTATTTTTGCTTAAAAAACGAAATTGTTTGCAGTAACTCTACTCGTCACTCATACGTCATCCCTTTACTAGGAAAAATGCAGTAACTATTCATTTATAATAAAAATTACAGTCTTTTTAGAGTTTACTGCTTTAATTATAAGTATCAGCATCATAAAATTTCACGATTAGCAATTTTAAAACGCAGTAATCCTATATTCGTAAGAAAAAATGCAGTAATGCATAAATTTCTATAGTTTTCCAAGTATAAACATTCAAACACGTCAGCCTTTCCCAAGAAGAAACGCAGTAAAGTAACTTTCCTAAGCGAAAACGCAGTAACACCAGTTATACTGTGCTTCTTAATAGTATTCTCACGTGGTAACGTCATTCGTTGCTAAAGTAAAACACAGTAATTTTACATGAATAGTTGACACCGTTTTTCTTGAAACTGTTTTCCAGGGTTACTGCGTTTTTCGTTGGGACGGTAGTACGGGTAAAGGTTAATCGAAGTAGGCCAGCTTAGTCTCCTCGATCACCCGACCTCAGTCTCCTTAATTTGTATTGGGCCTACTTAAAAAATAAGCTTTAGAGGACACCGCTTCACAATAATAGAGATCTACTCAATCGAATTCGAAAAGCTTGTTATGCTATAAATAATAACATGCTAATTCATACAAGACGTTTGTTATAAAATCGATGTCATCTTTGCATTCAATAAAATGGATATGGATATATTATGAATTATTAATTCTTCGTTGTTTTAAATAAATATATAAAATAATTCTTTAAATTGGAAATAATCTAAAATAATGAAAAGACACCTAGAAAATTTTACCGGGAGTATTTTTTTTATAGGAAATACACCAAAATTAAATTTACATAAAAATATAATTTCTGTTCATTAGGTTCAAATATAGTCAGCCGCCCATAACTACGCCGTTACTTTTGTGTGAACAACTTTTGATCTTTTATTATGACTAAAGTGTACAAAGTTAGAACAAAAAAAATAGCCCTAACTAAATTAGAATTATAAAGTCCAGTGGCGTCCCGGAAGGCAACTGAACCAATATTTTTGACACTGACGTTTCTGCAATTTTTTTATTTTTTCACATTAAGTAGTTAAAATACAACTTTTTTCTTCCCAGAATTTTTAGTATCCTGCAAAATTGTTGTCCCAGGGACATGCAATAAAGAATAAAGTGATTTTTATTTCTTTTTTTTTTTTCAAAAACGAAGCAAAATACGAAAAAACGCTAGAAAGAAAAAAGTTGTATTTTTAGTTGCTTAATGCGAAAATAATATGAAAATTGCAAAAAAGTCGGTGATGCACATTGTTTTTGTCAAAAATATTAGTACAGATGCCTTCCGGGATGCCACTGGACTTACTAATAACACTGTCAAATTTCAACAAAATAGGCTAAAGGATTAATAAGATATTTACGGAAAAAAAATCCAAAAAATTTTTGACACTGTTGAAAACCAAGCATTATGGAACTTATGTTTATATAAACTTTTCGTCTAATCACTCAAAGAATAGCCCCTTGAAGTTTGTCCACGTACTTAATTAAATAACACTCTGTATATACTAGATTAAACAATTTCATATATATTCATTTTTTTCAGGCGATAAATCTAGAAAAATGCTAATCGATAATCTTCGTAAAGAAGGAAACTATAAGCACAATTTGAGTAATACACAAATCCCAATAATTTCTAGAAGAGTATGCAAGTCTACCAGTTCTGCAATAGTTTACTGTCCCATTTGCAAAGGAACAATGAACAAACAATGGTTTAGTTCTCACACGAAAAAATGTGTTCCAGATAGAGAAAAATATAGCACAAAACAGCTGTCAGTGCAGGGAAAGCTATTGTGTATGACCATACATCCATTGGCTAATCCAATATTGAAAGAACAAATATTACCAACGTTAAGAATTGATGATGTTTCCTCTAGAATATTAAACGATAAATTAGTTATTTTATATGGTAATGAACAAACGTTAAAGTATAAGTCCATACATAATCATGCGATGATAAGGAGCAACTTACGATTGATTGGGCGCCTTTTAAATGAGGCCATTAACTTATCAGATAATATCACAGATTTTACTTCTTGTTTTGTCCCAACTAATTTTGATGCTGTAATTTCATCTATAAATAAGGTCGCTCGGTTAAACAACTCCACAGGAATATACGAAGCACCTGATACAGCAGCTGCTCTGGGTACTCTACTAAAATATGTTGCCAGCTTATTGGAGGCTCAATACATAAAGGAGGAAAACGCAGACGGAATACAAAAAGTTCAGTACTTCTCAACTCTTCTTCGAACAGGTTTGCCATCTACCATAAATAAAACTGTTGTGGAAAATAAAACGGCGAGGTATAGGAGGAAACAGGTTGTATTGCCTACTATTAAAGATATTCAGGCTGTACTTGAACATTCCCGTAGTGCTGCGATCAAGTCCTATGAAGAATTGCATAAGAAATTCTCTCAAAAGGTGTGGTTGGAAATGGCTAAAGCACTGTTGGTCAATCTTATCGTTTATAATAGAAGACGTCCCGGGGAAACTGAACGTTTCAAAATAACAGATTATCTAGAAACATGTTGTTCAATCGGAGATAATGATGATATTTTAGAAAGAGGAAAGCATTTTAAAAGATATAGCATTCGAGGAAAATTAAATAGAACTGTACCTCTGCTGATTGAAAACGATCTTGAACCATGTGTTAAAGCCCTAATCCAAACTCGGGAAGCTGCAGGCGTGTGTCATGAAAATCCATTTGTTTTTGGAATAGCTAGCAAAGCACCTGCTTACAAATATCTCAGAGGATATTTTCTGTTAAAACAAATCGCAGAAAAGGTATGTGAACACCCTGATAGAATGAAAGCCACTTTGTTAAGAAAACAACTTGCCACAAAATCATCTAATTTAATAATAAATAATAAAGATAAACAAGAAACTTTACACAAATTTTTGGGACATCATCGAGACATCCATGAAACTTATTATAGGCAACCAGACTTCAAAAAAGATTTGAATTATGTTCCATTATTATTGGATGCAGCATCTGGTCTGCAGCAAAATATCACACAAGAACAGCCGAACGCTGATTTAACTCAAAATGGTGTTCGTCTTTCACCAGATGTCTCCAGCAGTGTTGTTAATGAAGGACATACTTTTTCTGAATCTCCTATAATAAATATAGAAGACCAAATCCAACTAAATCCACCAGAATCATCGGTTGAGGAAAAATGTGTTACGCGCTGGCAAGATCAAGGTAATTTTATTTTTCTAATTTTGACATATAAAGTGACACTTTTCAAAACTGACGTAAGTGTCAAAACGTTCTACTTTTCATCACCAGTTAGGAAAAGTAAAATTTTTCCTAACTGGTGAGGAAAAGTTGGTTAAAATAGATCAGCATCTATTAAATGTCAAGCCAAATGACGTAAGTGATCAAAATTAAAAACTTGTATTTCCCATTTTTCGTGAAAATTAGAAAAAATCTTGTAACTCGTGCGATATTGCGGGATCTCGCTTCGCTCGTCCCGCGAACTTACACTCGTTACATAAAATCATACTTTTCATAACTGATTACATAAATAGCTATTCTAGTATACACATTGAAAACAAAATTGTTTTGAGGCGAAAGAAAAATTAATAAAAGAATTCAGTATGCAGAAGGCCACTTCTTTTATGCGTTAAACCTCTGAATTAACTAGTACAAGCTGCAATTACGATAGATAAGATGGCTTTTGAAGCTTTTTCAAATATGTATCCTTGAATAATGAGATAGGGTAACAAACTATGTACCTATTATGTAGAGCATAAAATTGCTTACAGAAATGATCTCAACAATTTTTACCGTCAAGTCGGTACTTAAATTTTATGTAAAATTTCACTATTTGGAATGTTATGCATCCCATTTTTTTTTTAATTTAAAGTTTGGTTGTATATGATGTTCTGAATAGAATCGGGTGTAACATTTCAATATTTACTGGCGTAAATCATATCGTAATAGAAAAACCATAGTGTTTTAGTTTTAATTAGGTATATTAATCACAGATAACTTGGAGCTAAGAGTAATTTTTTTACAGATTTATCGGGTGATGAGACTGATTATATTCCGCTTTCATTAGAAGAAGAGTCTAGCTTGGATTCTGAAATAGATATACCTCGTACAAAAAAGCGACGCTTCTCCAAAACAAAGAAACTGCCAAAAGAAAGAAACAGATTTTTAGATATATCATTAGGACCAGTAAAAAGACGTTCGTGGACTATTGCAGAAAGAGAAGCTGTGAAAAAATATTTTAAGGATGAATTTGTAGAAAAATTGTTACCAAGTACCGAACAATGCCTTGCAGCTATACAAACCTGCCCAGAATTAAATTCCCGTACGCCAAAGCAACTAAAATCATGGGTGCACAATCAAATTTCACAAATTAGAGGTAAACAATTGTGTCAAAATGTTATTTATTATTTGTTATTACCAAGACTAAATGAAAAGGCTTTTCTGGAAAAAAAATAGAAAGACAAATTTGCAAACGAAATTTTAAAAAATGCCTCAAGTTTTTTGTGAAACTATTATTTAACGGTCAAGAGGAACATTGCTCCTTCTCTTGTGTCTGGAATTTTTTTCATGTCAGCAAACTACCTTTATGGTATATCTGTATATCCTTTACATGAAATCAGAAAGGAATTTGGTTTATGCAGGGTAGATTATAACTGAATTAGTGGACCTAACTGGCGAAAACAGCTAATTGGTCAAATTTTTTACAAAACGTACCACTTTTCGGAAAACCCCCGTAACTTTCGTTCTAGAGCCTTAATAAAAAATCTGCCAAAAACGTCTAGAGGTACTTTCCAAAGGTACAGTATGACATAAAAACGAATTTTAAAAACTTACTCCTAAAGTCGCGCTCACCAATGTTTTCCTATGACTCATCCCTGATCATCGTCCGAACTAATCTGTTAAAGGACACGCTGCTTATGATTTCACTGGCGGCGCGCTGTTCCAAAGGGGGTCATAATACAGACTACGTATTGTTGGTTGCCTGAGTGATATAGTTCACTCTTAGCAACGTATCTATTTTTTCTATTTCTTGCGTGGGCAAAATAATTAAATTTCAAAATGTATATATCGGTAGCAGTGTGACCTATGCAGTGTGAATTATTTAATTGCCCGCATAAAACCGAAACATATTTATAAAAAAATAAATATATTTCTTAAACTGAAAACAAAAACGAACTTCCAAGACAGTATTTGAGCAAAAAATAGTAATGAACAAATTTAAGAAGTAAACACTGAATGGTGATTTTTAAACATTATGATAAAATAAGTACAGGAGATTAATCAAATACTTATTGTTTTTTACCTATCCATTATTTCAAACTATGCTTTATTTATAATAAGATCTAAAATAAAAACGGCCAAAGTAAATTACACCGTTGTTGTCTAATTTACTTTTTTATATGTATATCGTTCTGGTGCAAAGAAAAAAAAATGCAATGGGAAGTAACTATTCGCAGAATCTAAGAAGTAGCCGTTCGGGAAATTACCAGTAGTATGATTTGATGTTTTTTTACCAAAGAAAGATAATGTTCAAAAGAGCTCTAGCGGTCAGTATCGATATGCTTATCGACAGCGCAATGTTTTAGATTTACAAGTATTTGACGTAAATAATTGAGAAATCCGTATGGCAAAATATACTTTTGTACTTTCATGCTAAAAGTGTACTAAAATTTAATACAAATGTATTAAAGCGGAATCCCTGCGAAGGTAACATACGCCACTGGTGGAGTCTGAACCAAAGTGGCAACGTGCGATACGCACAATAGCCATGTCTTTGTCAAACATGTTTGCATTATAGAGTGAGTGCGAGCCGCACAGATGGCGTAGATTGGACTAGACGACTGAAGACAAACGTTTCAGTAAGGTTCCAAATTGCTCTAAATGCGCAAAGGAGATAGTGTTACGGCGAGCACGTCTGTGATATCTTCAGTATGTAATGAGTCATAGGAAAACATTCGTGAGCTCGAGTTTATCAACGTTGCAAAGAAGTAAACTTTAACATTTTTGTAACACTCTTTTTGTCACACTGTATAACACCCAAGAAATTAACTGTTTAAAAAAAGCAACCCAATCGCCGATTCTACAAGAGACAAGCTTTCCAGTGATGTGCCAGTCGTTTAAATCGGATGGCTCAAGCCCCAGGTGCGGCGATTAAAATATGACCAAAAATAAGGTCGGTGCGGTTAGTATGTTGAGCACTTTAGTAATAATAATGCTGTCGAGCTGATTTTTTTTTTAAATCAAACTTGACACAATAGCGCTTCTAATGACGTACAACTTTAGTATAAAATATTTTGTTTTAATTTGTTAACATAATAATAAACTTAAACTTGCTACTTCCATGAATGTATTTTTCAGCAATCGAGAACAACTTTTATTTATGAAAATTTGTATACACATGCTGCGAAGAAAGTGAAACCAATATGTGAAAGAAGTTTTTAGAATCATAATTTTTCATGTGCGGCTTATAGTATGTACAATCCATTCACTTTGTAAAAAAATAGTGCAGGCTGTGATTTCCCATATTGGTTCACTCTGTATAATGATTGACAACATCAAATATTTTAAGGTTATGTATACCGACAGTAATATTTCAGCAAGAAAACGTTGTCTTTTTCTTCAAATTTCTATTAGCAACAGTCTTACTCTATATTTTCTTTGTTTGTAACTATAAAATTTCTAGATTTCTCATTGGTTCATAAAAAGTGAACACATGTTTTCGATGATCCTTAACAAACATAATTTCGTGAACAAGATTCAAGATTATTACGAAAGAAAGCACGCTACGAATGATAAAATGAAAATTAGTTTTCCAAAAAATGAAAAATGAGATGATTCTTTTAAATTGGATTTGACTTATAAATCTTTCATCATTTACCTATCAGAGTCTGATTCTTCTTCTTCGTTTGAATCTGAATCAGATTCTGCTATTGAAATAATAAAAGAAGGCATATATTATTAAAAGACGTGTGTCCCATTTCCTGTACCCATTTCTCCCTCACCAGATTTGCACAATGCACACAAAAAATGTTTTCACGTCTGAGCATTACATTGACGCAAGGACTCAAGCCATAAATCTTGTCTGCTTCATAGAAGAAGACTGGAAATTTATGTGCTTTTTATAATAGTCCTTCGTTACGTGCCATGCCATTTCAATTAGGTTGAACTGACAATTCGCGAAAATCAAACAAATCAATAACATAGGGATTTACCTTGGATACACACAAATGTACGTGTGATAAAAACTTCGATTGATCAAAGTTAACACTTGCCCATATTCTTCTGTCATCACTTTCACATATTTGTGAATTTGTGTGTATCCAAGGTAAATCCCTATGTTATTCATTTGTTTTATTAATTAATTTTCAGTTAACAAAATATATACCCATATAATATTTAAACCTTCATGTGTCATCGATGTCACAGTCACATTAGAAATATTTTAGGGATCGGGTGCTTTCGATTATTGAAATAAGTAGTGTAAAAATAACAATTTCTCAAAATGACCTAAAGTTATATGTGAAAAGAATACACCTAATAAAATTTCACAAGGAAGCAATTCAATTTTGGCACAGAGTAGACAAAATACCTAACCTTCAAATATTTAATGTTGTCAATCTATTATACCGGGTGCCACAAGAAACACCTACCCCCCCACTTTTTTCTACAGTTTTTAAAATAAAAATTTGAAATTCAGGATATCAAATATAACTATCGATGGCCATATTATGACCATTCAGCGTCAAAGAAATCACTTCCGGTATAACCGGAAGTGCTCTCAACTTCCTTATTTTAAATAGCACCCTGTATATTTAAGTCACTTTTCTCATAAAGCTGTAAATTCTCTTTTCAAATATTTTTTCAGATTTAAAATCTGATAAGAAATGACCTTGAAAATGGCATTTATATGCAATTTCTAGTAGGCTCTGGGAATTCAAGGACAAATTTTAAAAAATCGAAGTATGATTTGAATTCGAATAAAACGCTATTTATCAACACATTTAATCTAAAGTTGACCTATTTTATTCATTTTCTTAGAAATAAAAATGTTTTTTCAATTTTTCCATTTTATGAAAATTCAATCTGTCATAACTCAAATTTTTCAAATAGTACCCTGTATGCTTTATCTTCTTCTTCGATACAGTGTATAGCAAATTTACCACTGCACTGCACAAAATTTACCATGTCTTCTACGCCAAAAAAAATAAACAGCATGATAAGAGTCTCAAAAACGCTGCTCTACAAATAAAAAATTATGTTAAGGTTATTAGGGTGTAATACCAGCATAAAGTGTTTTATACAATTCCGCACTCTCACATCTTTTAGTTTAGTGCCCTGTCATGCTCCAATACTAAAAAATATTCTATCAGCTTAAACGTTTTTCTTTTTAGTCTGATATAACCAAAAATCAAATTGTTATTATTCATAGTTGTTTTACTTATAAATTTTTTTCCACAGTCGATAAAAAGAATACATGGAGAACGCCCGAGAAGAAAATCATTAAAAAGGAATTTTACTCATATATAAAAAATGGACAATATCCACCATCCCAACAAATAAGACATATATTACGAAAATATCCAGAGCTAAAACGGAGAACAGAGAACATGGTGCGAAGTCAAATTCAACATGCCATCTCAAAAATTAAGCAAGGTCTCCAGATTGAAGATCTGTTTTGAGTGTAAAGTTTTCCTAAATATTTTTTTATCAGAAAAAAAGTGTTGCACAGAATAGACGAACTCGAGCCCCTGTCAAATTTGATGTCTATTTGGATATTTCTCTTTTTACTAAATTAAACAGAAACCTGATTACCTTGCACTTAACTATTTAACATTTTTTGTGATCATGTAATAAATATTTCAACTATTCAATATTTCTATTTTAAAGACTCCCCACATCTGATCTTATGTAAAAGTGGTTTCAGTAAAGTTTTATAAAACTGGAGCATGTTGTACTTCAAACCATGCTGATTAAGACTCAATAGGCCCCCTAAAGTTAAGGATTTCCAAAATATTTAAGTATAAAGTTTAGAAGGTTGGGGATCTATTGAGTCTTTTAATTAGCATGGATTGAAGTACAACATACTGAACATACTAAGGTTTAATGGAATAAGACTGAAATCACTTTTACAAACGTGGTGTTCGAAACGGGAATTTAATTCAGGGCAGGATTAACTGCAATGCATTATTTGGTACTTGGTAGCAAAGAATAGCCTTAATTTTAGACCTCTAACTGTAGGAGAATTGCTAAATTGGGAGCCATGACTTAAAAAAACCTATTTTTTTATAATCCAGTTCTCAAACTGTGGGAGCAATTACGAATTATTTGGGGGCACTTATGAGAGTGTAAAACGTGCAAGTTTTAAAAATCTATTTAGGAACGACTTATTACCTCATGTTCCTATTACTTCCCATTTCCCTATTATTATGTTATTTATTGTACTTTTTAATTTAGAATTTGTTCCAATAATTTGTTGTGGGAGTTACCACAATATTTATTTTAAATATTAAGTCAAGGCAGATTTGTTGATTTTCATACAAATATGCAATATCAAAATGAGTTGCTCAATTCGAAAAATAAGATTTTCGCTATTTTTGCACATTCCTGAACTATATTTTTAAATATGTAATGTTAACAGAAATACTCTCAAAATAATAATTCTATCTTACGCAATGTATTTAAAATTCACTTTGTTTGGCCAAATAAATATTTTATAAAAATTGCTGCATTTCTTAGGGCAAAGTGTTCAAGTTTGTTTCAGTAATTCAGTACTGACATTCTTTAAAAATGATCGTACAATTCGTTTAATTATATTTTTATTTAAGACTAGAAACTGATGTACTACAAGTTGCCTAATATTGGCGCAAAATGCATTATATTTGGCCAATTTCTAATCCCGATTTATTTTGTTAAAACTTAAAATTAAAGCTTAATTTTTTAGAAACTGACAAAACACATACTGGCAAAGGCAGTAACCTTAAAATATACGAAAGAAATTTTTATTTCTCCGAGAAATTAATTATTTAAAATGTGCTTTTACATAGACAGTAGAAATTAATTAATATCGTGATAATAACTTTATTACTATGTAATTTCTTTTACCTTACGTTTTTCTTATATGTATTCTGAAGATAATCCTACCTGATTTTTCTTCAAAGTACCTAACATTATTATGTAGGGCTCAGATTAAAATATTACAACTCTTTTGGTTGTCTGCAACATGGCGGACGCTATTAGTTCAGCCAAACTAGTGCAGGTGACGCTGGTGACGTTGCCAGCACCCTGCAGGGTTTATGAATGAATGATAGTTATTTTTAGAGAGAGATACACCGGTAACCGGTTAATTTGATTCTGGTTTGTGACTGGACAAAAGTATTACATGACGACATTATATTATATACTATTATAGCTAAACTTCGCCCCTAATGTATTTTATGTATTGTATTATATTTTATGTAATATTTAATGCATTAATAAAGACTATTATTATTATTATCGAACGGCAACAGTAAATTGGGTTAATAATAGTATTGACCGTATTTTTAGATTGTTAAAAAATGCTAGTATTTGACATTTGACAAGCAAGAATATAAAATATTTTTATAACCTAAATAAATGAGCTTGAAAATAGCTTTATTGTGTAATGTAATTATTTGTATTAACTGGTTAAAAAATGTTTATGCATAAAATTAATGAATAATGAAATGTGTTTGTGAAGTTCAGACATAAGTTACCTAGGTACTTGTTTATTTGGTAAAATTTTACATTAGCGTATCTCCGATATTTAACTTTTTTTTATCTATACTTACGTATTTTTGTCTGGAAATCACGAATCTGAAGTCAATTTTATCCGCTCTCCTATACTTTTCGAGATATAGGGGCCGATGTACCCCAAAAATGGCATCTCGCCATAGGCGTAAATAACATTTTATTCGGCGATTTTTATCGTATTTGTTATCGCTAATGCTTATTTGAAATTCGCAGAACGTTTCTGTGAATTCGCTTTCGTCTTTTTTTTATTTAACAGACATACATTGTAAATTAATTGATAACGAACATCGCCTCTTTTCCCCAACGACTTCTCTTGTCCAGAATGGTTGTCTTTTCCCAGCAAGAACTATAGGGATTTTTTACGTTGTTATGTTGGCAATTTACTTTTGATTTCAAACTTTCAAAGCACGCTTAAAATTGTTTTGAATTGCCAGTCTATTTTTTGCAGATTTTGCTTGAAAATTCCTCCTTAATACTTATATCCTGTTCATGAAGAAAAACATGTTCCTTCTTTGAAGTAACAGGTAACAGGAGTAAGCCCGCCCTAAGTTTGAAACCAAAAGAACTAAGCAAATTGCCAACATAACAACGTAAAAATCTCTAGTTCTTGCTCGGAAAAGCGGCGACAAAGATAGTAATCTTTGGCGGCGATGTGCGTGTTGTCAATTAATTAACAATTTAAGTCTATTAAATACAAATAAAGTGACCAAAGCGAGTTCACAGACACGTTCTGCGGTTTTCAAATAAGCATTAGTGATAACAAAAACGATAAAAATCGCCGAATAATATGTTATTTATCTATTTATGCCAAAGGCGGGATGCCATTTTTGGGGTACATCGGCCCCTATATCTCGAAAAGTATAGGAGAGCGGATAAAATTGACTTCAGATTCGTGTTTCCATACAAAAATACGTAGGTAAAAAAAAGTTAAAAATCGGACATACGCTAATGTAAAATTTTACCGCTGTCTCTTTACAGACAGTCTTCACTATTCTTAGTCGTTTAGGTTACGCACAGAAAGTTTATAAAACGTTACTTCATTCGAGCATAACCTTAAAACAACAGAATAACAATAAAAATGGAACAAGTATAGAGTGTCTAATAAATGTATCCACTTCGTAAATAATCAATCACAACTCGCAATTTCAATAATAATATTGTAACACACATATAAAAGCAAATAATATTATTTTTCACTGAAAAATTTTATTATCTCGCTATATCATCTCTGCTCTGTGCTATATTTATATAAGTAAAGTAAATATAACCAGAAACTTGTCTGATTCCGTGATTCCTACTTCGGAATGCGTTTCTCCCACCAGTTTTGACCAAACGTCGGTTATTAACGAAGATAAACGAAGTCACGATTTGTCCCGTGAGATAGTAAATTGCATATATCAGAAATATTTGGCTTGTAAAATTAATGAATGAAATGCGTTTACTACTTTAGTATCGTAGCCGCACGGAAACATGTAGGTAGCGCCCTCTGACTTGGCAATTGGTACTTCGTTAGAAGCGACGGTGACACAGTTTCTAGTCTTAACTCAGAATAAACATAAAAAAAATGTCAATACTGGAACAAACTAGAACATTTTAAACCAAGAATGCATTATTTTTGTACAAAATATTTATTTCGCCAAAAAAGTATGACTAAGAAGTCAAAGTGGGATACATTGCTTAGGTTAAAATGATTATTTTGAGAGTATTTATGGTACCTGAAAAATATTTAAAAATATAGTTCAGAAATTAAATTATTTTAAATTTAGATGTAACTCTGCATTATGAACAACGTCCTTAAATTACTGTATTACATTTTTCGATATTTTCAAAAATAAGGGTAGTTCACTTAGTCTTGAGCCAATTTCAAATACATAAACTGATTTTCCAACCTAAGAGCCGGGACTATTATCGAGCATAAAATTTTTCTAAAAGTAAATAAAACAATTTCCCATATGGTGCCGACTTTTTGAAGGACACAATATTAATTAATAACCTTGCTTCTATGGATTCACTATTTTATCTTTTATTTTTTATTTCCATGAGAATAGTCCATAGTGGAAGACAGGAATTCAAGGTGACTGCAGAGTGATAAATCTTGTCTGTTCTTAATGTTTGAATAACTAAATCAAAGTAGCGGCTTGTGAAATTTTGGTTATATCATATCTTAGTATTGGAGCATGGGACCCAAAAAATACCTTGAGGCATTATTATCAGGACTAAAAGAAGAAATTTTGTAGAAAAAAACGCGTTTGAAGTTTGCAAAAAAAAAGTTGAAAAATTGGCGTATCCTCACAAATAATTTTTAAAAATATTAGCAAAATATTTGTAAAACTTACTTTTTTTTATTGCTCAATTTATGATGATGCACAATGTATAAAAACGCAATATTTTTTAATGAAATTCGAAACTAGTCTATAAATCTTCATCCTGAATTGGAAAAAAATGTGTTGCAAATATTTTAAAAAAGTTTTTAAAAATAATTTCCGAGAGCACAATTAATCGTGATTTCTGGTCTACAAAATTTCTTTATTTAGTCCTGGTCATAATCCATACTATAGGTATTTTTTGGGTCCCATGCTCCAATTACTAAAATGTGAAATACCCAAAATTTTACAAGCTGCCACTGCTTTTACTACAAAAACAAATGCTATGTAGATTTAAAAATTAATTATAAGTTAATGGATCAATATGGACCAAATTTATAAATTTCAAAGTTTTTTGTATAATATAATATACGAGCGAAACGGAAAACTTATTCGCAGTTATCACTTGTCATTGCACCTTATGCAGCTAATTCACCCAATACCATTGGTTCATAAGGTAACTGCAATTAAGTTTAATTAAAAATTACTGATTACCTATATTTTGTGTGACTAAATAAAACTCTTGTTTAAAGTTGTTTCTTTATTTAAAGTGTTTAAGTGTTTCTCAAAATACAATAATTATTTATTAAACATGACTTAATTAATTAAATAAGTTAAATTTTCGTATTGAGTACTTTTTGTGCATTTTTTTTTTTTTTTTTTTAGAAAAGTGATTTAAAACGTCAATTTTTTCAGAACAACTCAAAATTGAAAAAGTTGCAAAAACAGGAACACCAAACACTATTACCAAACGAAAAAAATGCCGGAGGGCCGTTCTGTATGAAATCTAAGGTAGAGGGTCCAACTTGGAAATACATCGTGAATTGCACGGTCTCGCTCTGGTTTTCGATTCAGGAGGAGTGAACGAAAAAGTGCAATTTTTGACGTCTATTGCTTTGAAAACGGCGGACATTTTTTCCGGTATTGTTACGTTTAGTATCTGTTTCTGATTTTATAGTCAGAACTGATGAACAAACCAAACTTCAATCTTCAAATTGCATGAAAAAAGTATACGTGACTAAAATCAAACAAATACTAAACGTGACAATACTGGAAAAAATGCTCGCCGGTTTCAGAGCGATAGATGTGAAAAATGCACTCCCCCTGAGCCGAAAACCGGAACGGGGCCGTGCAATTCACGATGTAGTTCCAAGTTGAACCCTCTACCTTGGATTTCTTACTAGAACGGCCTTCGGGGAGCATTTTTTCGTTTGGAAATAGTATTTGAAGTTTTCGTGTTTTTGCAGTTTTTTCATTTTGAGTTGATCTACCACCCTTTTAATACCGGCCAATCGATCTGCCAATGGTACAGCTTGTTATACATGTCTCCCTCAATATTCTCTCAAAAATAGGCCTTAACTAAATAATCATTGAAAAATGAAAAATGTCATCAGCTCTCCTACTATACCTAGACTATAGACATATTTGTAATTTATAAGATTTTTTAGGTGAACATTCAGATCGCTATAAACTAGATTGTAAATATAATTATAATGTACATCACATCTTTTCTGTAGCAAGCTGTTTTGCCAAATCGTTCTTCGGAAAACTGAAATATTTAACATCGATACCATAAATGGGACGTTGGGAAAACAGTTTTTTTGAGATATCTCGATAAGTACTTGATCGATTTCAATGAAATTTGGAGGGTAGTCTCAAAATACCCTTTTCAATATAACCCTTGAAATATTTTTCGACCTGCCGGAAGGGGGCGCTACATAGAGTCCCTACATCGCAGTTTTTCGCTTCTTTTTTATATTCAGTTAAGTACTTATCGAGATATCTCAAAAAAACTGTTTTCCCCACGCCCCATTTATGGGCCCGTACTGGCCTTAAAAATTGAAATTGATCAAAACGAAAATACACGCGTCTTTATTTTATGACCTCTATCTGTGATTACTTTTTTGCACCATAATTCTGAATCACCCTGTATAACAGCTCACAGCTAGATAGGGAAGGCACAGTCCATGCTCTAAGTCTATGGTATAGATTATTCCACGTAAGCTGAACGATTTCCACAAATGACTTCGTGACCTGCTGAAATACTTTTAAAGGGCGATTGGTGTCGTATGTTACCTCTGATTTTGAGGTTATTGAAAGTTTTCAGTGTCAGATTTGTGGTGTGTTGAATATTTTGTTGCATTTGCTGTATTTGTCTATTAAGGAATGGGTGAGTGCGTGAGTGTATGAACGTTAATAATGGAATAAAATAATTAATAAAATCAATTGCGAATGTACAAAAACACTGCTTCCTCAAACTAAATTTTCCTACACATGCAACCATGAAATCGGAGTACTGTATTGTTAGTTGCCAAGTTGCCTGCTATCATTCATTTAATTTGGAGTAACTATTTTATTAGGCGAATGAGATCCAAGGTGAGTCGAGGTCAGTGATCATTGTGACCAATAATATTAAATTAAAGGTTACTATATTAATACTGTCATCTGTCGAAATCGTTCAGCATGCGTGGAATAAACTATAGCAGGGAAACGCGCAAGTAAGTGTTAAAATTTAATCCAGATTACTAAATTGGTCGATTGGAATGGAAGGTGAAAGTAGGTGGTGCAAGTAGTAAATCCCCGTGAAAATTCAAATCCCCCTATTTTAATTATATTATTGATATTATTCGTAAACTTTGTTTCTACAGCGGTTGGTGATCGTTTATGGGCCAGAAGTAATCGATCAGCTGTTTTTAAATACTGGAAGTTATTTATAATTCTCGTTCTTTGCTTGATATACATTGTTTATAAATGATTTTAGTTAGGTTTTTCTACAAGCACAACTAATAAACATATCCCACTTGACACCCGTATATAAATGCTTTGTCTTTAAACATATAAGTACAAAATCTACTGGGATTACTTATTGTCTGGAAGTTGTTGAAAACTACCAAGCGATTATTTCTCATGATATCCAAAGAATTACCAACCGCTGCAAAAACAAAGCCTGTTATAAAGTTGTGATAGGGAACCAAATGTCAATTTTTATTAAACACGATTTAATAAAGACGTTTTTGTATTCCATTATAATTAAAATATTCATCACACAAGTAGTAGGCAAGGTACTTATTGTACAAAATCTACAAAATTGAAATCTAATATCCTAATATCGTTTTATATTATAGGGTCCCTTCGCTTACTTGAAGCACACAATTTTAGAATTTATAGCGACCCTGTGGCAGATGACTGTTGGTGTTTCTTCCCTGAGTATATCGAGACACAGGAAGAGAAGTATCTAGCAGTAGCGGCTGGTGAATTTTCAATGTTCGAAATACATATGTGGGACTTATACCAAATTATAAGAGTTTTATGTAAGATCAAAATGAGTATATCTGCGGGAAAAGAAACTGAAAAACAATTTGTGAAAAAACATCCCGAAATTCCCTCAACCCACCCTGGAGAGTCCTGCAATTTATACATTTGATTATTTTTAAAATCGGAATAATCTTCGATTCAATCTAAAAACGTTTTTTTGCTTTTGCAAAAAATATGAATTTTTGATATTAAAAATTTTAAATTTTTAATGGCATGAACCTTAAATTTCAAAAAATTCGAGTTTTAGTAACTTTTCTAAAAATTAATATTTTTTTCAGAAGCAAAAGAACCTTGGCTAAGATCGATTGATTTAATATTTAAAAAAAAATTGAAATTTATTGTTTCTTAGGACTTTCCAGGGTGGGCAGGGGGAATTCTCTTCCGCAAATTGTTTTTCAACTTTATTTCGTAAATCTATTTTTAAATTTTATTTCCCGCCAATATTCTCATTTTGATCCCAAATGAAACCTCTTATAATTTGGTATAGGCCGATGTCTCAAAATTAGTCTAAATTGACATATCAAACATTGAAACTTACCAGCCACCTGCTGGTGTCAAGCATCGCTTGTCCAAAAAGAAAAAAATTAAAAATAAAAAAAATTTATCAATAACATACTAATATTAATTACAAATTATACAATATAAAATTATAAGATTATAGCAAATATAGTAAAATATTCTTAAGGCATAAATAACATTAAATACAAGGTGTCCCATAAATACAGGCCAATCTCTTAAGGGTGTAGTGTAGAACCAAAATTATGACATTTGAGGCATACATACCTATATCCCAAAGTACACCGTTTTCGACATACAGGGCGTTAAGTGTCACTGGTGAGGATCATAATTTTTTAAATATCTTCGAAACAGAGTAACCTCTGCCAATTTTAATACACTATAATATAAAGTTAAATTACATCTTCAGTGCTGATTTGGTTGACATTGGTACACTGGATGTTTAAATTTTCCGGGTCAGTTATTTAACCCACTCCATTTTTTTTTTTTGAAAAGCCTATGACCATCCTATGTTTTCTACGAAGAAAGTATATCATCCCCCACCAAAATAAAACTCTCTGCACGTCTTCGTAGCGATAATCTTACCGACCCCCACAAAAACCTGGGGTGTTGCGTATTTGATTAAAACCATCTTCAATGCGCTGACCAAGATCATCGATAGGCAATAGGCCGGGAGTATACGATTTGCTTCAGGTGTCCCCATAAATAAAAATCCAAAGGATTTAAATCTGGGCTTCTGGCAGGCCATGGCACAGGTCCTCTACGTCCTATCCAGCATGCAGGATAAGCATTGTCCAGAAATTCCCTGGCCATCCTACTAAAATGCTTCTCGTGCTCTCGGCGGTTCTATTCGATTAAGGACACGTTCTTCCAATGCAGTTCGTGTTGTGGTTGATCTGCCACAACCCAATGTTCTAGCTTTAAAAAACCCTGTTTCGCTTAGTCGCGCATGAATTTTTTGGAAAATTTTTTTCTCCAGGCAGTCGTCGATTTGGAAAACGTTCTCCGTAAAGCCGTCTTGCCCCAGCTCGATTACAATTCGCAACACCATACATCAAATGCATGCCGGCCATTTCTGAATTGGAGTATTATTCCATTTTTAACAATAAAATTAAATGTGAACAGACTAAACACCAAATTGATAACAAGTAACGTCAACACTTATGACAATCGGATGGTTTTGATGAAAGATGAAACCTATTTGATTTTGATATGTTTTTATTATAGAATGTTGAATGTGTCTGTTTGAGAGAAGTATATAGTATTTTTTGTGTAAATAATAAATCAATCCGGAATTGTCTTAGTTGCCACACAAATATGACTGGAACTCGAAAACAAGACATTTTTGGACATTGGTTTTTATGAACTTTTTTCTTTATTTTGACGAGTAGAATATGCTCCCGAAGTAGCGGCCCACATTTTTGTTACACCCTGTATATACAGGGTGGTCCAGTTTATAATAGCAGGACTTTACCAGAAGCTAGTTGAGCGTAAAATAAAGACATTTTGTCCTATAAACAATGGTCGAATTCTGCTTCGTTTAAGATCTACAGGGTGTTAAAGATGGAATTTTTGTTAGAATAATTGGCCATAACTCTATACTAACAAAAGATAGCTCTTTGAAATTTAGCATAGAGAGGTTGTTTTACATTATTTATCAGATAGTGGTTGCAATTTTTTTATCAAGAATACAGGGGCGTGCATACGGGCAAGTCAAAAATTATTTTAATTGAAAACAAAGGTACGCCACTTTTTTCACAAAATCGTGTGCTTGTATTATTCCCTGTACCATTTATCGACTTTTTTGTATCTCTTAATATATCAATTAAATGCATCGTTTTCAAGTAATTCAACTTCAAAGACGAAAGAAACTAGACCAAATGCTGATTTAATTCAATTATAAGACGCTCTCAATTATGCATTCAGCAAAATGGCTCTCATTTCGAACATTTAATAAATTAATTTATTTGTGAACCATTTGTAGTTCTTATTAATAAAAAAATGTTGTTATTAAAATTATTTTATTACAGTTCAGCATTTGGCGATAGGTTTTTCCGTCTTTGAAGTTGAATTACTCGAAAACGATGCATTTAATTGACATATTAAGAGATATAAAAAAGTCGATAAATAGTACAGGGAATAACACAAGCATATCGATTTTGTGAAAAAACAGTGGTGTACTTTTGTTTTTAATTAAAATAATTTTCCACTAGCCCATACGCACGCCCCTGCATTCTTGATAAAAAAAATTGCAACCACTATCCCATAAAGAATGTAAAACAACCCCTCTAGGCTAAATTTGAAAGAGCTATCTCTTGTTAGTATAGAGTTATGGCCAATTGTTCTAAAATAAATTTCATCTTTAACACCCTGTAGATCTTAAACGAAGCAGAATTCGACCATAGTTTATAAGACAAAATGTCTTTATCTTACGCTGAACTAGCTCCTGGTAAAGTCCTGCTATTATAAACTGGACCACCCTGTATACAAATCAATGTTAGTGATCTATGGCTCTCTGGTTCCCTCCCTGAACGTGAACAAGGAATAGAGGAAGCAATTTAGAGGCATTTATTAACTGACGTTTCACATATCGACATATAATTGTTGGCTGGTGTAGATGCACTTATTAAAATAAACCTTTATGTTTTTAGAAAGTGTTTGATAAGTTCACAAAATTAGATTTAAAATAATGATTAGGTTTGGCTTGCAACATTATGGAGCAACACACAATATTTAATATCAAGTGCCAGTGCCAGAAAAAAATTCTGTATGGCGTAGCACATAACATGATTAAGAAATTATGTTATGCGAAAGTATGTTTCATTTTCGCTTTGTCCCATGTCCCCTTTTTTCGTATATGATCCTCTTTCCGACAAATCATGTCCACGAGTTTAATTTTCCTTGGAGTGGCGGTTGCCCTTGAAATATTGTCAATGCCTCTAAATACGGATCCTTTTCGAACAGTGGGATTTTGCCCTGATACAGAAGTGCTGGGAATCTCCTCGAAAACTTCACTAACTGCCTTCATTGCGCTAGGAAACTCTTCAGTCAAAGATACTTCCATTGAAGTTGCGGCTTCGGTTAAGGCTAAATCTGAAGTAAAATGAGATACAATATTAACGAGTATGTTCATCAGTATAAATGTAAACTTAATTTTTAATTACATTTTAAATAAATTAATAATAAGTTTGCGGTAATTCTACCAAGCAAGTAACAACTATAGAATAAGACTAGATATCTAAGAACCCTTCACCACCAACATTTTATAAAACGCTTATTACCTATTTGCGAGCCTATTTGCACTTGGCATGCTGTAAACTACCTAATGGAAAAAGTGGGGCATGCATTGCGGGTTAACCTACGAGTATTTAGGTTTTTAGGTTTAGGTGAACATAAATAATTACTGTGTTGTTAGAAATGTTGTTAATTTAATGCAGGCCTTAATTTCCCTTTCCAACTATGCAGGAAAATAAAGAAGTTTTGCCACTTCGTCCTCCGAAGAATCACACAAGAAACAATCTGGTTGTTGGTAGCTTTGAGGCCATCTCAAACTAAAACTAACCTGCAACCAATTTTAAAATTTATTATGATGACTGAAATAGGGACACAGTAAGCACATTTTCTATTAAACCTAGTTAAGCGTTGCGTTTGCGATGAATGTACAGGTTAGGTATAGTTGATAAAATTATTTAGAATATCATAACTTACCAGTTTTACTAAATTCAATGTCTTCAAAAAGAAAAATAACAATTTTTAACACACAAATATCACAATATCTCAAGAAATAAAATCAAGACAAATGGAATACTGAAGCTTCTGTTTACTGTTTACTATTTTTAAGTTGACAGTTGACAGACAAAATGGCACGATACCATAGACGTAATAAAAATAGACCACAAGATGATATATACGTTTACTTAAAACCAGTCTTTAGAGCATCCACTCATCCACATGCTTTTTTAACCTTATCGCTTTTCCCTACAACGTAATCCGTATCTCCCATCTTTCTTTCGGGTTATTGTTTCAGGTACATGCTACGACTTACGACGCTTCTGTGTGTTCAGTATTAGCATAGACGTATTGCCTATGGGTAATAGCTGATTTTACTTTTACAAAACACTGGATGTTAAAAAATAACGAACAAAATTTATTTCCTTCCTAGTACATACATAAATGCCTTTCAGCTTTCTCTAATCAACTACGTAACTTACTGTAATTTTATGCAACTAACAATACATACTTATTCTAAACATTCAATATTGTTTTTATTATACAACCAACTATACACATATATGCTGAGAGTCAGTTGTCTGTGGCTGGCAGTTACCCAAAGAGAGATAGCTTTATACGCATCTTACATTATAAAAAGAGATGGAACGAGAAGATATCGTCGTTACTATTCTGACCATCGACATATAGAACTGGACTGCTAATGTGCTGTTGCGCATCCATCTGCGGTAAAAGGAGAGGGCGATATATGGCGTCCTATGTTGATCCCAGCGACCTCTTTATAAGTCGTTGGTTCAGTTGGTTGACCCTTTGTAACATTTTCTGATTGGTCAATCTCGAGTGACATTTTAACGGCAGTGCTTCATCAACAACAATAGTGAGACAGAACATGCCTCCGATTCACTCTGCCTCTTTCTATACTAATTCGCTCGCGCAGCTCAGACTAGCAGTCCAGTTCTATATGTCGATGATTCTGACCCAAGGATATGAGTCATCTTGGAGCAAGAACGATAAACTGAGTTTATCAACTCAGTTTATTACCCTTGATCTTGGAGTCTATTATAATAAGTCTTATGACAGAAACATAAAATAAAATTGACAGCTGTGCAAGTGCTACCCTCTACGTTCACTTTCCAATTATTAAATTAGGATAGCTCTATTAGGTTTTTCATATGTTAAATAGAGATAGCGAATAAATGTTAATATTATCTAGAGATTTAGATTTTTGGGGTATTAGGTCCAATCCAATCCAAATTGGACCTAATAACTCAAAAATCTAATGGTGGGTTTATAAAAATGTCTTAGTCCTATCTTAGTAAATTCACCAATAGCAATCGACGTCCCTGTCTTAATTCCTTAAAAGTTGAAAATTACGAACTATTTAAGACTAAGTTAGGACTAAGACATTTTTATAAACCCACCATGAATCTTTAATTAAATTATGGTCTGGAAATTCTAATTATGTTAATATCATCGGACAAAATTTTCTATCTACTTGTGCGTCTCAAGGTTGTCTCTGTTAATAGGAGCAGTTTTTTTATGCAGATTAGGTTGGTAATCATACAATCATAGTATAAAAAATATACTATGGTTGGCATTCTTCTATATGTTTTGTGGTTGGTATGGTAATGGTAATATATAATATACCCATGTTAGTGTTATTATAATTTTATTTGGCACACATTTTAATCAGAATTATTGCGAGTTTATTGAAGAAATTAGAAAAAAATATTTTACGCATAAGTGAAGGATATTATCTACTAAGTTTTTATGTGGCAGTAATAAAAAACAATTGAATGTCGCCTTTTTCAGATATGGATATGGACATAACCTATGTTTTTTTAAAATGTAACATCCTATATGTTTTTTTATCCAATTAGATTTGATTTTTTTCTCATTACATTGAAATATGTAGCATACCTACTTTATATCTTTATTCAGGATGTTTTAAGTTATTAATCAAAAATATTGTATTGTAGATAAGCATTATTAAGTTTAAACATTTTGCGTTAGTGAGGGCCGTACATAAAAACAATTGAAACTGTTATTATTGTTTTGACTAAGACCATTATCTATAATATATACATCATCAACAATGAAATTGGTGAATAAGTCTTACGTTAAAATTGATATTTAATTTAGAACAAAAATATGATACTTACCTATGCTTGAATTAAATTTAATGAACAATAAAAGTGCAATGGTTACTTTTAGAAAAAATGAAGGAAATATCCACAGCGCACAGTTCCATCGAAACGGTTGTTTAAAAATGACGAAACAATTACGTGAAAAACGAAACCTTTTAGTTAAATTATGTTAATTTATTAAATTAGGTATACCAGGTGACCACGGATCATGGTAAATCCCTGCCATTTCCACAATTTTTGAGCTATCCAAATAAAATTTTGCAGTAGTACTGTACGTCCAAAAAGGCTTATTTTGGCCCATCCAATTTTGTTTTCAACGGAAGTGACTTTGGAATTTTAATGGAAATAATTGCATTTTTTGAAATGCTGAGAAAATTCTGAGCACTTAATTTTTTTAGAACCAATTTAATTTTTTGATCTAGAGGGCTTATAATTGGTCTAATTTGATTCAAATGGACTCAAACTCGCTAACTCACATTAAAATTTGAATTATAGAACATCCGTTTCTACTATTTTCATCCACAGCGTTCTTTGCATTCGCAATAAGTATAAACTCTAGTTCCTGGGAATACTTGCCTACAATATTTTTGTTTTTGCATAATAATTTAAAACATCTTCAATGTGGCTGGTTCTTTGAGAGGCAAGGGCATATAAAATAATACACAGTATACACTCCAAACTTTAATTTTTTCCATCATTTATTTTCACATATACGTGTTAAATGTAACTGCCCCAGAATTCTAAGAAGTAAACAATTACACAACAATTTAAAAAACCACTCACTTTCCATTGTAGCTGTTGTTCACACGTTCACGACGTTCACGTTACGGTTTCGTGTTTTGCAGAGGTGTTTTGTCATATTTTGTTTGACATTACTCACAGCGCCATCTAGCGCGTCGTGACCTTTACTAATAAACAGAAAATTTTATTTTGGAAAGTGAATAAATAACAGGACCAAGTCCTCAATCCATATATCTAGTAAATTACAAAGTCCTCAAAAATTAATCTATACAAACTTGACAAGTCTCCAAAGCATGTATATTATAGAAACAAGCCAATTGGTAATTTATTTTTCATTTCTATTACATTTATGAAATTCTGCTCAGTCGTGGTATGTAGGTATATTAAGCGTTGACAAAAATGATTTTAATCTGATCTCTCCAATAGACCGAAAATTTTACTTGCAAAGTGGAAAAATACCAAGTCATCAACCCATATACCTAATAAATTACAAGGTCCTCGAAAATCAATCTATAAAAACTTGACAAGTCTCCAAAGCTTGTATATAGAAACAAACTAACAGGTAGGTAATTATTTAATCTAACCCCGCTATGAAAAGTCAAATTTTAAATGCATTTTTGACGTTAAGTAATGTCACATTTTTCATTACTGTCAGTCATTACATAACTGAGTGATGTAAATGTAATGAATTTCATTACATTATGTAATGAAATTCTGTTACATACCTATCTATCGCAGAGTGATGCAATGAGATTTTGTTTCTAAATATTTAACCTTTATTTTAGCAGATTGCCAACTGAAGTTTGTTCATTCGCTCTTTCTGGCAATATTACATTTTGTCAAATAAAATTAGACTTTTCATAACTGGTTACGTAAATAACTATTTCATTTTCATTACAATTATAAAATTCTCAGTCGTGGTAGGTATATAGGCGTTGATTCTCTGATCTTTACCAACAGACATAAATTTTACTATTTAACTGATACACTTTGTGGGTATGGACAATACAATAAATAAAACACTTTACTAAGATTGACCGGTTTCTTCTGTAATATCAGGCTTCATGAGAATCTACAATGTTACACATTATTTAATTACCCAAAAAGTGTATCAGTTAAATCGTTTATTAGTGCACAAAAACTCTTTGAAATAAATTTTACTTGCAACGTGGACAAATACCAAGTCCTCAATCCATATAATTAATAAATTACAAGTCCTCAAACATTGAACTATATAAATTTGACACGTCTCCAAAGCATATACATATAGAAACAAACTAATAATATACTTTTCATTTTATTACATTTATGAAATTCTCGGTCGTGGTCCGTTGGTAGGTAGTAGGTAGCGATTCTCTGGACAGAAAATTTTACTTGCAAAATGGAAGCATACCAAGTCCTTAATCCATATACCTAGTAAATTACAACTCCTCGAAAATTAAACTATATAAACTTGACATGTCTCCAAAACATGTATATAGAAACAAACCAATAATTGACTTTTTATTTTCATTACATTTATGAGATTCTTAGTCGTGACCGTATGAGCGTTGATTAATAGTGTATATATTATGCAACAAGTGCAGAAAAGTGCAAATTTCTTATTACGAGTTTGAAGAAGTTGCATTTCTGCACGTGTAATACACCATACCTACTTTTTCTCCAAAAATACAAAATGAAATTGATTTTTCATAATAATTAAAAAAACTAAATGGAAATAACAATGTGAATATAACAAATTTATTGTGCCTAACATTTTTTGTCGAGGTAAGCTGATTAACAAATGATAATCGGTTACCTAGCAACAGATGAACAAGAGAGCACACGCTGTCTATGCTTTCTCTTATAATATCACGAACTGTGCAAATAAAATTTTTGTGACACAGTTTTGTCACTTTGCTGCACGCTTAAAGTATTGTGACTATTGCGTGAGAAATTATCTAGTTTGTGTACAATAAACAGCGCACAAAAGCATGTTTTCGATAGTGGTTGTACCTGCTATCTCAAATATTTTACCTCGTGTCAATATGTTTCCCTCATAACAAAGAAATAATTATAGGTACCTGATAAATTATTAAATTGCATCATTCTTATTTGTATACCTTATTTAAAGCGATTCCTATAATTTTACGATATGGCCCCAAACCTAATAAAATAAAATATATTTACCGCGCATACCTACATACGTTTTTGTAGAATACTTCCTCCTCTCATTTAAATTTGGTAAAAGTTACATAAAAAATTTTGGTGCCATTGTATTCCTTACATTTTCTACTATAATTATGCTTAGAAAGCTAATTTCGCGCTGTAAAATATATAAGGGGCGGGGCTTAAAGGGGGAGGATCGGGTCGCCGAAACATATTCCTTAGATACATATATATATATATATATATATATATATATATATATATATATATATATATATATATATATATATATATATATATATATATATATATATATATATATATATATATATATATATATATATATATATATATATATATATATATATATATATATATATATATATATATATATATATATATATATATATATATATATATATATATATATATATATATATATATATATATATATATATATATATATATATATATATATATACGTACCCAACTACCTATACCAAGCCCGGTACATATCACAGGCTCTCAGAAGCCCAGGCTTCCTATTGTAGTTAGAAGTGTGTATTTCACGTGACTGCGCATAGGACAATTTATATACATTTAGCAACAGGAGAGGGGTAACCTTATTTAATATTTACTTAAATATATATTTCCCAGTTCTTCCCAAGCCCCCTCAAGCCACTTCACATCACCACCTTACTAAGCCCGACTGTATATAGTTAATACAGTTTACGCATTTTGAGAAGCCCAGCAACGTTGCCTTTATTTTCATGTTCTCAAGTATTTTATTACAATAATTAACGTTTTGAAAGATTCGTAGCTGTCCAACAAAATTATTATAATAATAATTTTTCCTCAACATGGAGAAAACTAAAGGGCCCGCACAAAATACATATAGGCAAAAATGGCTCTAGGTGAATTTTTGCTAAAATGTTAGTGTTAGTATGTTGTAGATTTTAATTTCCTGATCAGAACTGTCAAGGTCCCAACTCAATCCTGTGACTAGTTTTTAAGGTACAGGGTGTTAAAGATATAAAGTGGTTATTTTTATAAAATATGGTCCAAAAAAACCGGAATTTTCATTTAATCGTATAACTTCTTTATTTTTTCACCGATTTTCAACTTTTTGGATTCGTTTGACAGATAAATTTTCCAGCTATTTGATTCTCTATCAAAAACTGATATTATCACCATAAGTGTCAAGGCAGACGTATTTAAACTCGAGCAATTTTTAGTAACTGCTGGAATTTTGTTGAAAAGCCGCATTTACAAACGGTTTGTCATAACTGGTCTTCTGTCAATATTTTGGTGGGTAGTTTTTAAAAATCGGTCAAGGAACTACGGAACTGTACCAGAAAATGTAGAAGCGTGTTGTAAACATTTCGGCAGCAATGGTAAAAACCGGATTTTTTTATTATCCTTTATAATTTTTTTGATTCTTTGCCGATTTTAATTTTTTTTGGGTCATTTAAAACCCAAAGCCTTCCAGTACAATATTAAATCTCGGAAATTGACATGAATCATAAATCCAATATGGCGGAAGTAATCAAATTAACCTAATATTTAAAAGCCTCTAGAATTTTTTTAAAATGGCGAATTTAGGCTTTCTTTCATCTTGAGGCCTTGTCTTCTAAGAACATTGGAACGTATTATAGATCACGAAAATCGGTTAAGGACTTACGAAGATATGAATAATAAATGAAATCTAATTAAATAATGGGCTGAACCAGAAACATAATTTAATTACGAATCATTTAACTAAATAACAATAACTTATTGTCAAAATTAATACTTAAATAATGGAACATGACCTCCATTAACATTCACAACGAGCTGAACCTGCCTGTGCCAACCGTCTATTGCTTATTTAATAATTTGCTGGACAGTCTAAAATTCTTTGTCGCAATTCGCCTAAATTACTGAAATGACGACCATTCTTATACAACCGTTCTTGTAAATGTAAAAGTAATTGTCACGGGGATTAAGATCTGGACTATTAGGAGGGCAGTGTTCTTGTTCAATAAAATTTGCTGCATGTTCTCTTAAAAATCCAAGTGTCCATCCTAAAATTTCATTGTAGTTACCAAGACCGACTAATTTGCATGAGTATGAAATCACTAATTTAAGGTAACATTTGACTCAGAACAACTTCGCAATACTGTTGAAAATTAAGCCGTATTCCATGTTCAATAAAAATTATGCTAGTTTTAAAACCTCTACAAATTCCCACAGATACTTAATGAAAATCTTGTCTTCATTTGACAGCACCATTATAACAAATCTAGGTACCACAAGACACTTTTTAAAAACAGCTGACTGAAATAACAGTTATGAATCAATGTTCATTTGTTTTGTAACCATGACGATAACTGCATAGGTAACTCTGTTAAGAATTAATTTGATACTGTTGTTGTGGTGTACAGTGTACATGACTACGTTATACACCTTTATAAGTTCTTAACCGATTTTCGAATTCTGCGTCACAATGTTCTTAGAATAGGCTTCAAGTTAAAAAAAAGTCATTTAATTTGTCATTTTAAAAAATTCTTACGGCTTAAATATTAGGTAAATTTGACCACTTCTGCCATATTGGATTTGTAATTCATGTCAATTTCTGACATTTATAATTGTAGTGAAAGGCTTTGGATTTTAAGTGGCCCGAAAAAAATTAAAATCGGTAAAGGAATCAAAAAGTTATAAAGGAAAATGAAAATTTCGATTTTTACTATGGCTGCCGAGACGTTTACAACACGTCTCTGCATTTATTGGTGCAGCTCCGTAGTTCCTTGACCGATTTTTAAAAACTGCCCACCAAAATATTGCCAGAAGACCAGCCATGATCATAAAGCAAACCGTTTGTAAATACGGCATTTCAACAAAATTCCATCAGTTATTAAAAATTGCTCAAGTTTTAAATACGCCAGCCTTGACATTTATGATCATTATATCAGTGTCTGACAGAGAATCATTTAGCTGGAGGCTTTAGCTGTCAAACGAGCCCAACAGGTTGAAAATCGATGAAAAAATAAAGAAGTTATGGGATAAAATGAAAATTCCGGTTATTTTTGGACCACCCGATATATATATAGCAATTTAAGGATTCGATTGCAATTTTTTGCATGAATGCTATTTCTTTAACTTCAAATAATATATTGTGACAAATATGTGTTTGTATACAGGGCGAGACACAAATAAAATAGAGTAATTTTTAAAAATCGATTTTTTTCTGCTCAAACCACAAAATATTACAAAAATCTATTAGGAATAAAATATAATTTTTTGATGTTACCGGAAGCAATAATTTGTATTTCATACAGGACGAGTCAAAAGTATGGCATCGCGAATGACCCATTCTAATGGGACTTCCTGTATATTCCGGATGAGGTACCGCACTCTTGTAAACTCTCTTATATTTACTAAAAGTTATTCTTCATAAAAAGTTTTCCTTGCCATAGGAAGTCATAAGCAGTCGTCAAACTTAAGATAAATTATACAGGGTATTCTAAAAATTTGAAAATTTATGGACTTTTAAGTGAATTGCTTTTTTACATCTTTATTGAACATTTTATTTAGCAAAGTGTTTCCAATTATTTAAAATACTTAATTTCAAAAAAATTACATTTCATTTAACTAAGTTGAGAACTATTCTACATGTAGACATTGTAGACCTCCAAAAAGTACACATTTCTCTAATCTTTTTTTAAATTCTTCGTATGCATTAGAGGTCACTTCATCATTTATGGTTGCAAGAGCTTCTACAATTTTTTGCTTTAATAAATCTACGTCGTCTTCGAAATCGTTGCGGCCGAAATACTCGAACTCGAACTGTAGAATGTGCTGGACATCCGTCTTGTTGAAAAATTATTCTTCTACGTTTTAAATTTTCCCGTACCTACAATTTATTATTTATTTATTTATTTAGGTTCGAATGCACGAAATAATAATAATAATAATAATAATAATAATAATAATAATAATAAAATGACTTTATTTCAGGCTGAGTCTAGCCTAAGCTATCCTCTGAATATGAGATTTGCTAATACCTAAATTTAACGACCATCTTGGGTGTTCTACAATCTGCAGTCTAAAACTACACCGGTAGCAGCGTCATCTTCATTTAATTGTTTTTGTTTTTTTTCACATTTTTGCTTCCCCGGTGGTATCAAATTTATAAATTAATTTACATACTGTGAATCCCTGTAACATCTGGATACTTCTCATTGAAAACTTCAATAGCGTATTTATAAGAAACATTTCCGATTCCATAGCATTTGATCAAGTAAATTCGTTGTTCCAAGGTTAAGGCGCTTTTAGACAGTCATGCAAATTGTGCCAGTTGGCTTGTGTATGCAAATTTGCACAAATGTACTGAGTCGTTGTACATCTGTTTAGATGCTCATGCAATTTGCGCAACTGATTTGTGCATGCAAATTTGCACAAATGAACGTCGCTGTATTCATTTAACGTTCAGCCTACCTTACACAGTTAGTATATCAAGAGTGTTGATTTTTGACAAAAAAAAACGGGAAATTAAATTGAGGAATTACTTTTTGCTACAGCTGTGGTTTGTGTTATATCAGACGTGCGACTGTCAAACATCGTTTACACGCTCATGCAAATACTTCAACCTCATATACGTACCCAACAACCTATACCAAGCCTGGTACATATCACCGGCTCTCAGAAGCCCAGGCTTCCTATTGTATTTAGAAGTGCGTATTTCACGTGACTGCGCGTAGAACAATTTATATACATTTTGCTAGAGGAGAGGGGTAACCCTATTTAATATTCACTTAATCATATATTTTCCAGTACTTGTAAAGCCACTTCATAGCGTCACCTTACCAAGCCCAACTGAGTTAATATACTGCTCCCAATTTGAAGTGGGACACTCGATAAATGATCACAATTCAAAATGCCGTAAAATCCTTAAAACTTTACAGATTTCGACGAAACAGGCACTATTTTAAAAAACAATTCTTTGACATTCACTATAAGTAAACCAACAGGCCAAAATATTCAATGCAAATACTCTACAGAGTGTTCAATGCATCCATGTCATTTTGTAAAAGTTTGACATTGTGTACGGACTTAATAGGACATACTGTATATTTTGCTTTAATGATATCTTGTAGCCTATAATGTCATGACAAAATCGTTTTTTGGTTTTTGTTTTTATCACTACTAGTTTTGAAGATATTAATTTTTTCTCAATTAAGTCATATTTTCCATAAAAATTGGATTAGCTTCTTGTTTTCAGTAGTTGGCTTTGAAATTAAAAATAAAATGTGCGTCAGTTTGACATTTCAAATAAATGCACAAGTAAAACAAACCCCCAGGTAAAAATGGTTCGTTTAAATGAAGCTTATTTAAATTTAAAGGCCTCACAGAGCTCGAATAATTAATGATTTTATTCACAGAGAACACATTAATCGAATGTACTGGCCTGCTCTATATCTAGATCTGAATCCCATTGAACATATTTGGGACGCGCTACAGATACGAATTTCAAGTCGTCGTAATCGTCCACAAAATCTAAATCTAAAATGCTTTTGTTGAAGAATGGACACGAATACCTGTTGAAATTGTAAACAGTAAAATACGAAGTATGCATCAACGACGTGAAGAGGTTGTGAGGTCAAGAGGAGGCCCTACACATTATTAGGTTTAACTGACTTCTGTAATGGTCTTTTACTGATGTTATATTTTATTTTTGTTTACTTATTTTAGTTCAGTTTATTAGTGCGAGATTAAAAAAGAAAAAATCATATAAAAATATATCTTCTTTTTATTTAATATCTAGTTAACTAGTGGAGATAAAAACAAAAACCAAAAAACAATTTTATCACGACACTCCAGGCTACAAGATATCATTAAAACAAAATATACAGTATGTCCCATTAAGTCCGTACACATTGTCAAACTTTTACAAAATGACATGGATGCATTGAACACTCTGTAGAGTATTTGCATTGAATGTTTTGGCCCGTTGGTTTGCTTATAATGAAAGCCAAAGAATTGTTTTTTAAAATAGCGCCTGTTTCGTCGAAATCTGTAAAGTTTTAAGGATTTTACGGCATTTTGAATTGTGATTATTTTTCGAGTGTCCCACTTCAAATTGGGAGCAGTATATATTACACTTATTTTGGGAAACCCTTATTTTCAACTCATAAGTGTTGAATGAAATTATAATAAAAATTTTTTGACAGTTCTAACAACTAATTAAATTTCGTTATTTCTTGTCATGTGACACAAATCACC
>CAVMFP010000039.1:0-19434 GCA_963680705.1 Rhagium mordax
TATGTTTCATTTGTGGTCTTCGTACTTTATACACCTGCGTAATGTCATAAGATTATTATGTCTCTTTCATTTGCTGAGTGATCCATGGGAGCTGATGGATGTTTGTTACCATTAAAAAGTAAAACAGCTCTCAAACTTGATTTAGACGAATTTATAAACCGCCATTGTTTGTCTTTCCCTGTTTTGGATACCATAACTACCTTTTTCTAAAAGGTTCCATTTCCATTGCTGCAGACCAGACGGGATCCAAGAGGTTCCGCTTTTGTCTTTGGAAGGTCCAAGTCACGAACAAGATCACTTAATTCAGCTTGTGTGATTGAGTAAGGTTTAGAAGACGAATCTTCAAAACTAGGGATGTAGTTTGGTCTAGCTGCTAGCTTCTCGTGGAGATTCATCAGATTCCGAATCAAGTATGTAATTTTCAGGACGCTGGGAATTGGAAGGTAATGCATTGCTAGTAATTCCTTTGACATTCGGCATGCAAAAATAATAGTCATCCACATGGTTACGAGGTTCCCTTCAAAACCGTTGGAACTGCGAACGGCATATGTTTATTAGTACCTTGCAACCTCCCTGTCAATGTTCTCGAACACGAACTGCAACATATTTTCGGAGCCCATGACTTATCTTGATCACTAACTTTACAAAGTACAGTTCATAAGCCTTTTTTACGAGTGGAGTGGAGTGGTTTTTAATGCGCTTTCGCAAACTCGCGATGATATTTCGTAAAATTAAATACGTTAGATACAAAATGCGAAAAATACGAATAGATGATCATTAAACCGAGCATTAAACGACCGCACAGTAACAACTAAAGGAATATTTAAGGGATTGGGAATAAATTGTCCCAACTGTCTGCAGATAATAAATGCGACGCCCGTTTATTGCCTATAAAGACTTTCCATGAAATTTGAGGCTAATTTCGCGATTTGCAGTTTAACTGTATACTCATTTAGGTCCAAATTTTACGAAATACTCAGTTATTTGTGTTGAACAGTGAATTAAATAAAGTTATACAGTAAAGACCGAGGAGGTTCGAACATGGGTATTAGGTTGCGCGATTTACTTGTGCCCGTTGTAGGCAAGTGTACACAGTGCTGGGAATCGTGGATCTCCGCGCTGTAGCCGATGGCTCTCGTGTCTACTGTTCTTGTTTGGATTCTTTTATAGGTAATAATTTTTATTAAGGCCTAAACACAATGAAAAAAATAAGAGATAAGAAATAAGAAATAAAACATATGGAATAGAATTAACAAATAATGATATCCGAAAAACAAGGAGCAATTTGAACAGTTGAATTTTAAATCGAATACGCACTAATATATTATCACGCAGAGTATTGTGTACCTATTTAAAACTTGGAATAATTATTTCTCTTATTTATTATTCCATTTTCTTATCGCTTATTTTTTTCATTGTGTTTAAGTCTTTACACCTGCAACACTCGAGGTGCAGCGACAATTAATTTTATGTTGTAGAATCACCATTTTTGTTGCGAAAAAACAAACAATGGAAATATTTAAATGTGTTTTGAGATTTTTTTAAAACTACAATAATTAATCTCTATGATGAATTATTGAAATTTCGAAACGTTGGTCAAGAATACGTAAATCAAATTTCTTTCAGACATGAGTTCTACATCACGGTTAATGAGATATCAGAGCTCTGGAGATATTAACAACAGACAGTCTGCCGAGCCGACTGCTGAGCAGTGAGTGGCCAGTGGCCACAGCCACCCTTCTCCTAATGTACAAATTTCAAACTGAGGCGAGTTGTCGGCCACTCGTATATTTATTTATTTATTTATTATACAATGATAAGAGCAGAGGAAAAATCCTATTCGTTCCAATCCCTGTCGTGTTCGAAGCATCCTGGACTTATCTGTATATTTTTAAAAGGAAAATTGATTAACTGCCAGTAACCGGTGGATGAATATGCAATTACGCAGGACATGATTCAAATATTCTCATAAAATGAATGCCTGAAATATTAGTTAGGGTTATTTTTAGACAGTGTTAAAAGAGAAGATCCATTTATACATATATGTATTCGTTGTACATGAAATTTTCTATAACAGTTCGGTGATTTTTGATGTATGGATCTATATTTTTGTAAAGAATATGTAAGTTGTATTATGAAACAAAACACGTTTGTTAAAACTTAAAATTTGTTATAAGTTACAAAATATTACTCGCTTACCGAATTAGGCAAATTCTGGCGTATAGTTTACGTGCTTTACGAGCTTAATGCTGAAAAATATTCGTGCCTTCGGTAACCGAGGTCTAGTATAGGAAGATATTTGTGATACTTTGTGTTTTATCAAACGTCCGCTTCCTTATTTTATTAATTAGGAGATTAAATAAATATTGTTACAGAAAACCAAAGGAAATCAGTCAATACGTCCTGTCATTGTTCAAATTATTCTAAAGTGTTAATATACATGGCCAACTCTAGAATTTATAAGGAAAACTTTAACATTTGCGCATTCTGCAGAGCTCAGTAGTGGACAGGAGGCAGAAGCCGACAGACGGCGAGAACTGCGAGAAGGCTAGCGCAGGCTGCAGCAGGAGCGGTGGGTTCCTGCAGAGGGTCGTCGACCGCGCACATGTCATTCTAACTGTCCGCAAATCTACACCGTCGCTTCTGGGAAGCGAACCCCACACCTCGCGCCGGCACATTCCTCGCATTCATACCTCTGCTATTCCGTTCGACATCCACGACATAGACATTGGGTCAATTGAAATATCTTATCAAATCATTTTTAATAGATATTTTAAATTACATTTTATTTTCTCTACTAATGAACAACAGCTACGTTTAATGAGGTAATTAATCAGTAGAATTTCTTTAGAGAACAGTGTATCTACGAATGGTTCTGAAGAGTTACTACTTTTGAGGGCATACGGTCTCTCATATTAAGAGCCGAAAACTTACAATTTCAAAACACACTATGTTAATATTAAATAAATTAAATGCATTGATACGTAATGATCCATATAATTAATACAAGGAAAATTTAATATAATCAAAATGCGAATGTATTCCTTTATTTCTTCCATGGCTATGACAGCAATGCAGTAAAAGTTATAGTTAGACCGTTGCCTACTGTTATAGTAATGGCACAATTACTTAATAGCGTGTGCCACATATATTATCGTGTGAAATTTAAAGACAGTATGAAGATGCCAGAACCATTGAAAATCAATCGAATTTTGGAATATTTTGTGATAATGAAGAAATACTTTCTGATAATCTTCCAAGAACGTGCTATAGTCACTTAACCTACGGCTACAAGGTAGGAAAATTAACTATTTCATACGTGTGTGTTATCGGTGGCGATTTCTTAACAAGTTCTGTAGAACTGCAGCAAGTGTAGCATAGACTGTTAATTTTAAAAAATAATGTACTGACTGCATTCCAAAACGTTATAGATGCTTCTGGTAAAGTACTTGCGGTTGTCTTTTTGGTCGTGGAAGAAACATGAATCATAATAACTATGAGTACATTTTGAATGAGGAAATCGCTCTTCTCTTGTTGGAAAGAATAACCGAATTGCAGCTTATCAATCCCAAGCTTACACCCCGTCAAAATTGATTAAAGGCAAATCCCTTGTCTTCTTCAGCGCGACATATCTGTTCACGAAGCTAATGTCCAATACCGTGCTTTCACAGCTCATAGCTACATCGAGACACGACGATCGTACATATTCGAAGTAGAGGGGAGATCATGGCCGGTGCTATGGCCTATGCGGATGGGGGTCACAGTCGACGATGCATGACGGCTAATTCCCACTTTTGGCGTTCTGTAGCCCCACTCACTCACGAGCTTGACCGAATGCCCCCTTGTATAGTATTGCGAGATGAAAGCACGGTATACCGAAAAATGAACGGTGCCACTGTTTGAGTCGTCTTTCTGAGAAAACCAACTAGTTCCCATGAATAAATGGATGCAAGTAGTTTGTGTTGTTTAAGATTCAGCGTTTTTCCTCTTTGGGTCGCATACAAATTGAATTGATATACGCTCTATGAGGACTGGTCTCAAAAATTTTAGGAAAACTCTAGTTGTTTTTGCAACTCTCGAGGAATTTATCTATTATGGATTTCATGAAAATCGCACTGCGGTATATCTGCATCTACTTCTTTTTTTCAGCCATTTCCGATCTCTCTCGTTTGCTTTAGTCGTCTCACCTTTCTTTTCGACTTTTTCTTTACATTTGATCGGTTTACTTGTATTCTTGTATAGTGTCAGATAATGCGGTAGAGCTTTCGTCTTCAATTACATGTTTCTTCTATCATTCTTCTTTCCGCCTTGTGTCCTTTCATTACGTGTTTCATTCCTCGGTGTATCAGTGTCTGCAACGGTCTTTTCGTTTTCTATTTCTTCTTGGACGTCAGCTGAAGTTCCTTCTTCCAATACAATCTTATCCATTTGAACAAAAGCTCCATCACGAGGATTGAAGTCTTCTGCACCTTCATCTTCGCTGCGTTCGTGATTAGTAATCAGCCCATTGGCATTGTCCAAAAGCAACTCTGCCAGCTCTATTGTTGCCTCTTCGGCGGCAACAAACAGTTGCTCATCTGTTAAACATTTTCGCCATGACATTAATAGGCTTTGTAACAATGTATTTAATTTTTTCGTAAATCGAGGAATACGAGTATTAACTTGCAAACGTTGAACGTAGAATCTATGTTAATTCTGAACGTGGCCGTGTATAATGGCTAGCTGAGGTAGAAAAGAATTTGGCAAAACTGTATCAAAACAAATTACAGGAGGACTTTGCAACACATACAAAATTCATTAAAAGCGCACAGGGACACTGGTTGACATGCTTAAAAGTAATCGAGGAAGTTGCATAAACCAATCTAATGAGAATGGAAGTACTACTGAAAATCAACTCAATATTAACAAATCTGAAGAAATAAGAAACAAAAATTTTTAAAAAATGTGAAAACACTGAAACTTTGTTGTAGCAGCGGACTTCTAAACCTTCGTTGTAAAAAATAAGAAGATATAAAAAAGAGAATTTAATAACCATAGACTTTTTGCAGCAAATTGTAGCCTCAGATCTATCGAATATCCCTAAAGCTATCAAAGCACTAAGGCCAGCACTCCAGGTTGGAACTGTAACAACTTCGTTAGATAAAATACACCAAGACGATAAGCAGAACTGTTGTGAAACATTCGGCAACTTGTGTGTGATTGTATCAATAATATATGTGCAATTCTGACAAGAAAAGATGATAGAAATCGTTTTTTTTTTGGAAAGTATAGATACTATAGATACATCAGGGTATCCACACCGGTGATTATTATATAAAATGTACGAAGAACAAAATGACCTGCCAATTTTTGATAAATTAATCAGAAGACTAACAGATGAAATTGAAATTAATCGTTGTAAAACAAGTCCGTGGAACTATCTCCAAAGCATTAGTTTTAAACTGAAAAAGGTTAATAAAAGACAAGATATTCTGAAGCTGAGAGAAATGGAATATTTGATAAAAATCTTGGACGTGGTTTAATATGCATGATATCATTAAAATATTCATTCTATTAATGAATGTATGACGAAAAATAATGTTATTACATGCCGCTTCTAAATATGGATTTTTCAAACGCACTGTGGTTATACCAACAGAACCATTTGAAGATATGCTTAAAAATAAGTTAATCCATAAAATTTTTCTAAGTAGACATAGCACAAGTGCTATTAGCAATAACTAAATCTAAATCCAACAGGTACCTAGTTCAAACAACTGCAATCAAATTTTACTGTGAATGAAGTATCAATAGACGGGTCTATTGGTCAGGTAAGATCAATACCAGTATTGATAAAAAATAAGATTTTTCTTTCATTAAAATAAAAAATCATTATTATAAAAAAATCTTCTTCTTCTATTCTAATTCATAAAATTTTTCCAGGTTCTGTGGTAATAAAATAATATTGTGAAAGTCATATCTGTATAAAGTGCTGCAGAATTTGCATAGTTTAGTAGAAGTATACATTTTGAAACAAACAAAAAGAGACGAGTTGGACATAATAGATGTCACAATAACACCATACCAGGTAGCGTAATATAATATGTACCTATGTATATGTAAAATATACTTTATCTTATACCTAAATATGTAGATGATATAAAATTCTGATAACAAAATTTAGATTTCCACATACAGATTATTGTAAAAGGGTTGCGCTTTTGATCATAATTTTACAAATGACCACAAAATAACTACATTTTGGTAAGTACTTCATGTCTGCTAACTGCTTTGTAAACTAGTTTTGAGTTACAATTTCGTAGATATGTCAAACACTGTAGAACTTTAGACTAAGTTCTACAGAATTACATTACTTGACTTTAAACAAAGTGCAAAACGAATTATAAGATAATAAATAAATAAGAATTGAACATTCCACGAAAATTATACATTAAAAACCCTGACATAACGTCGTACTTTTAAGATTCTATTCAATCTGAAGATGATTTGTAAAGCTTAATGATGTAAAAGATTCAAATTATTCAATACATGTTTGGTCGCACGAATCTATTTTATAGAATCCTTAGATCACTTAATCATCAAAAACAATTTCCGTGATCAGCGAGAGCCTAATCATATTATACTTAGAATAAAGAAGAATCAAAATCAACATTAAAGGGAAATAATTTTAGTTCCATCCAGGCTCTTGGTCAGAAGGAATAAAAATTTAATTTTCATGTGATCAGTGTGCATGTGGTTTATTATGTATTTTGTCCGATAGGCAACACTTTATACATATCAATGTTTTATCTGCATTCATTGAAGTATATCATATTCTTACGATGATATTTACAATAATCGTGTATATATCTAAATACCGTCCGACATATAGCACAGAAATTTTTGAATGCCCAAGTAAATATAAGTTGGTAATTTCGTTAAGACGTAATTTAAAGACATAAGTTTGCTGTTGTATCTAAATAGTTAGTTTATCTGGTTTCACCCGGGTCCGGTATAAAAAAGTAATAATCTACAATATTTCCTTATATATTTAAAATTTGGTTAATTGGAGCATGGGGGAAACAATAATTGCTTTCCGGATTCATAGCAAAGCAAAACCTAATCGGAATCTGAACCTTTTTAATCTGAACCAGAAAACTGTTGGTTATAAGAGGAAGTATTAGAATATCAACCATTTCTCGCATGGCACAACATGTTAAAATTTCGGTTTCAATTACACTTCTTTATAACGATTTAACTCACAACCTCGCTACACAATTTACACAATATATATATATATATATATATATATATATATATATATATATATATATATATATATATATATATATATATATATATATATATATATATATATATATATACAGGCTGTCTATTTTACGAGGGCCACACCAAATATCTCGCTTAATATCTATTGTTAAGGAATTAAGTTTTAGAAATAGTAATTCCATTTTTTGTGAGCTATATTTCAGTAAAAAGAAATTAGAAATCCATAGCCTACTTTGTGAGATATATTACAAAAACCTGAAAAGTAGGAAAACTACAAACGGTTATAGCTTCCTTATTTGAGGAGATACGAAAAAAGTTAAAGGGATGATAGTTGACGGCAAAGACAATAAGAATAATAATATGTATCAAAAAATTCGAAAAACGCAGTTGGCTTTGACATACGCTCTTGTGCAAAAATTAAAAGAACAAATCTCAAAGTAGGCCATGACACCATTAATTCCGTTTATTTTTTCTCTTTCCAACGATATAAAACATGTCACAAAAATTTTAACTGATAGTGCCAATATTTAATATTTTACGAAAACCACAATTCATATCGTTAAATCGTAAAAATCAGCTATGCCATGATAGTAAAAATTCACTTTATAATAATTATATTTCAGTAATTATTTATTACAATTTAATACAAACTAACAACTGTCTCATAAATAAAAATAAAAGTACAAAATGAATATCCAAAAAAACGAAAAACTATGTACCTACAGGGTTTTCCACCGAAAGTGATCACCTCGATAACTTTTTAATTTGTAATTTTAGAAAAAAAAGTTTAAAGTAAAAGTTGTAGGGCATGTTAAGGGCTTAAAAATCCTATTTTTAGAAAAACAATTGAACATCGTATTTACGATCTACCGATACAAGTTATGTTTTTTTAGGTGGAACACCCTATATTTTTTTATATTGGATTCTATACGTTTTTCTGATTTTAACCATATAAATATGTGATATGTTTGCTCAGGTAGTTATTAAAATATTAATTTTTTGGGAAAGCAAAACTAGCTTTCAGCGTAGTTGCAGTTTGTTACAAGATGCCGAAGGGATAGCAAAATATTATTTAAAATAAACTACCGGAGCAAACATATGACATATTTATATGGTTTGGATATTCATTTTGGACTTTTATTTTTATTTATGAGACATTTGTTAGTTTGTATTAAATTGTAATAAATAATTACTGAATTATAATTATTATAAAGTGAATTTTTACTATCATGGCATAGCTGATTTTTACGATTTAACGATATGAATTGTGGTTTTCGTAAAATATTAAATATTGGCACTATCAGTTAAAATTTTTTTGACATGTTTTATATCGTTGGAAAGAGAAAAAATAAACGGAATTAATGGTGTCATGGCCTACTTTGAGATTTGTTCTTTTAATTTTTGCACAAGAGCGTATGTCAAAGCCAATTGCGTTTTTCGAATTTTTTGATACATATTATTATTCTTATTGTCTTTGCCGTCAACTATCATCTCTTTAACTTTTTTCGTATCTCCTCAAATAAGGAAGCTATAACCGTTTGTAGTTTTCCTATTTTTCAGGTTTTTGTAATATATCTCACAAAGTAGGCTATGGATTTCTAATTTCTTTTTACTGAAATATAGCTCACACAAAATGGAATTACTATATTCCTCAACAATAGATATTAAGCGAGATATTTGGTGTGGCCCTCGTAAAATAGACAGCCTGTATATATATATATATATATATATATATATATATATATATATATATATATATATATATATATATAAACAAGCAGGAGTTCTGACAGTATTTAGACCAAATTTTCTACAACAGGTGTACTGAAAGGAGAAGTTCAACTCAGTGGCTGGCAAGATCTACGGACCTTGCCCCATTCAATTTCTTTTATAGTGATATTTTTCTAGAGTAAGGTTTATGTGGCAAATACAGACAACATTGAGGGCATAAAATAAGGCAAATCTCAGACAAATCTCACCGGATATGTTGCAAAATGTAGGGATTGGAGTTTATCATTGTATGTGTATTGTTGTTAAGAAAGGAACTGTGAACATTTTGACCATTTTAACATTAAACAGCGTTTATCTCAAAAATGAGAATTTTTTTTATTTTTTTATCACTTTAACCACTTCAAGTATTTAGAAACTAAAATAATGCATTGCATTCCTTTCAAAATGAGCTTTGAAAGTATGTAATGTACCATTTATATATGAAACATAAAAATTAGGAGTAATTACACCTCTCTGGGAGAAGATAAACCAAGAACATGGTTGCTGAGGAAAAGTCACATGTTAGCGTTTTAAGATGATTTACGGAAATACTGTATGTCCAAGTTACAGAATTTATATATGTATGATGCTCGAGAGGTAGCGTATTTTTCTACCTGCCACTCACCCAAAAGTTCCCGATTCGATTCCCGGTCGTGGCTACGGAAAATACTGCGAGAGGGATTTTTCCATTATACACGGATATTGGGTGTGTGTCCCTTGTCTATAAATGTGTAGCCCCCTCCCACACAAGGCTCTTCCAGAGCCTTCCGGGATAAAGGGGGTCGTATTTACATATGGTGTTATTATTTTTCTTATTATATGTGTGTGGATAATGAACCAATAACATTGCATTTGTTTACTTCAATTATTCATTATACCTACTTATTTATGCAATAAGGATCATAAAGACACGCCGAGTCAAAATAGTCCTTGGCGTAAAGTAATAAAATTGAGGTTCGTGTGCTCCTTGATGAAGGAGTATAGGGAATGATACCATCCGTTTGAGAAAAATATGTAGATTATGAATCGCAATGGTTACTATCTCATAGCCGCGACCGGGTTGGGGGTCTTGTGCAATATAAATAGAAAAATTCGATTTGATTCGATTATTTACTGATTTTTATTTTTCTTTATGTGTGTACGACACATAATAATAAATAATAAATACACCACATGTAATTACGACCCCCTTCATCCCAGAAGGCTCTAGGAGCCTTGTGCGGGAGGGGGCTACACATTTAAAGACAAGGGACACACATCCAATATCCGTGTATAATGGAAAAATCCCTCTCACAGTATTTTCCATTGCCACGACCGGGATTCGAACCCGGGACTTTTGGGTGAGAGGCAGGTACTCTACCATCTCGACCATCAGTCATAAACATAATAAAAAATATTATAATACTGTTTCAAGGCCAGGACAATACAAATTTCTGAATTCTATAATCTATCTCAAAATGAGTCATTTCGGATTCTCTAATTAAATTGTTAATACAATATGAAAATTTTTTCAGAAAAACACTGGCAACTCTGAAAATACTGTTCACTATGAAAACATTATATTGTTTGAGACAGTGTGGTTTTTTATACATGTGTCCTGTGTCGTGTGTTTTTAACCCTCCGGATCAATCTTAATTACTTATTGAGGTGTGTTTTATTTTATTCCTGAAATACCATTATTCATTAAATATCAAAGCCGGACTCTTTGTTAAAATTTCTGCAGCATTTTTTTTATTTTTACAAGCACAAAAGATTAGAAAACACAAATGAATTTTGCTAGAATAAGCACACAATATTAGTAATTATACAAAAGTAAAAGAATGATCTAAAATTAAATTAAACAAAATAAACAAATTTTGAATAAAAACAATAATTAATACATAACACATTTAAATTCTAATGGGGAAAATAATACAAAACAAACTACAACAAATATTTAAAAGGTCCACCACCAATCTCAACATATTTTTTTGCATGTAACTGTATTATTTATACCATCTATAATGCGTTACTTCAGTGCACTCCTCTTCTATGCGTTCTTTTAATTCTTCTCTGGTTGCAACTTTGGTAGCATACACTTTTTGTTTTAAATAGCCCCATAAAAAAAAGTCTACTGGAGTTAAATCTGGGGACCTTGCAGACCAACACGATGATACAGCTCCTCACAACCTAAGAGAGGGAGGGTGCAGCATTTAAATGATCATTACCACCTCTATAAGTGAATTAATTGTAATGGCCCAATTTCCTGGCCTGCAAGGTCCCCAGATTTGACTTCAGTAAACTATTTTTTATAGGGCTATTTAAAGGTAAAAAGGGTATATGTGCTACCTATAACCGAAGTTGCAACCAGAGAAGAATTAAGAATGCATAGAAGAGAATGCACTGAACTGAGGAATAATTCACGCATGATCAGAGATACTATAAAATGTGTTATGTTATGATTGTTATGTGCAAGAAAATGTTTTGAGGTTGGTAGATTTTAGATGTGTTATTGTAATTTGTATTAATTCTATTTGTTCAAAACTTGTTTATTTGTTTAATTTAATTTTATATGCGTTATTTTACTTTTATTACTAATATTGTGTATTTATTCTCACAAAATTCATTTGTGGTTTTTAATCTTTTTTGTTTGTAAACATAAAAAATACTACATAAATTTAACAAAAAGATCCGACCCTGATATTTAATGAATGAGAGTAAAATAAAATATTTTCACACACTACTCGTATTAAAGTCGCCCATATACAGGGTGTTCCAAAATTATGCGGCCAAACTCTTAGAGCGTGTAGAGGGGCTAAAAACAAAACGAAAATTATCTATAAACATTTGGTCAATAGTGCATATTAAAGAAGTTATAACCTTCCAACGATGAAGAGAATCAATTTTTTTTATGCTGTAACCGAGGCTGTAACTCAGAATCCAAAAAAAGTAAGCACATCAAAATTTAGATGTTACTTTTTATTTAGATTCTCAACCGTGTCCAACATTCAATTTTGAAAGAACTGCTCAGGGGCGGCGCGTTTGGGGCTTAAGTTAGGTATATTAATAAATATTTTTGAATCTGTTTCATTATTAAAAGTTTAACTTTAAAATTTGATTTTTCAATCTAATAATGATAAAAATTTAATTGATTGAAACCTACTATAATTATTATTATAATATTATTCTGGTACACTACTTGAGGTTTGAAGTGCAATTAAAATTTAAAAGTGGATTTTCTCGAAAACGGCGCATCCTATCAAAATGTGAAAGGTATACCATATCTGTAATAATGATTGAGAAATCAAATTCTAAAGTAAAACTTTTAATAACGCGAACGGATTCAAAAATATCTATTAATATACCTAACCTAAACTCCATACGCGCCGCTCCTGAACATATTTTTCAAAAATGAATTTAGGATATGGTCGAGAACCTAAATAAAAGGTAACGTCTAAATTTTAATGTACAGGGTGTTTCCTATAAAACTATACCCCCCCCCCCCTTATTTCGGTCAATTACCACCGATTTTAATTTTTCAAAAACCGGTCTAACACAGAATTTTCTGTAGATTTTGAATATGCTATTACTTTTTTTCCTACTTCAACCGTATACGAGGGGCAGAAAGAAGTATGGTTTTTTTAAATGGAACACCCTATATATTCTTACATATTTGGATTCGCCTCATCTTTCTGATTACAAATATATATGACACTTATATATTTGCTATAAAAATGGCGTAAATAATTGAATTTAAATTTAGGGCGTTTCCTTCAAAACTATACCCCCCTCCCCCTTATTTCGGTCAATTATTAACGATTCAAAATTTTCAAAACCTACACAGAATTTTTCGTAGATTTCATATATGCTATTACTTTTTTTCTCCCTTCAACGGTATACGAGGGGTGGAAAAAAGTATGTTTTTTTTATGGAATGCCCTGTATTTTTTTACATATTTAGATCCACCCTACCTTTCTGATTATAAATATATATATAATACTTATATATGTAAACAAATACAGGGCATTCCATAAAAAAAAACATACTTTTTTCCACCCCTCGTATACCGTTGAAGGGAGAAAAAAAGTAATAGCATATATGAAATCTACGAAAAATTCTGTGTGTAGGTTTTGAAAATTTTGATCCGTAAATAATTGACCGAAATAAGGGGGGTATAGTTTTTAAGGAAACGCCCCAAGTTTAAATTCAATTATTTACGCCATTTTTATAGCAAATATATAAGTGTCATATATATTTGTAATCAGAAGGACGAGGCGAATCCAAATATGTAAAAATATATAGGGTGTTCCATTTAAAAAAACTATACTTTGTTCTGCCCCTCGTATACGGTTGAAGTAGGAAAAAAAGTAATAGCATAATCAAAATATACGGAAAATTCTGTGTTAGACCGGTTTTTGAAAAATTAAAATCGGTGGTAATTGACCGAAATAAGGGGGGGTATAGTTTTATAGGAAACCCCCCCCTTATTTCGGTCAATTATTAACGATTCAAAATTTTCAAAACCTACACACAGAATTTTTCGTAGATTTCATATATGCTATTACTTTTTTTCTCCCTTCAACAGTATACGAAGGGTGGAAAAAAGTATGTATTTTTTATGGAATGCCCTGTATTTTTTTACATATATAAGTATTATACATATTTATAATCAGAAATATAGGGCGGATCTAAATATGTAAAAAATACAGGGCATTCCATAAAAAAAACCATACCTTTTTCCACCCTTCGTATACCGTTGAAGGGAGAAAAAAAGTCATAGCATAATAATATATGAAATCTACGAAAAATTTTATGTCTAGGTTTTGAAAATTTTGAATCGTTAATAATTGGCCGAAATAAGGGGGGTATAGTTTTGAAGGAAACGCCCTAAGTTTAAATTCAATATTTGCGCCATTTTTATAGCAAATATATAAGTATCATATATATTTGTAATCAGAAGGACGAGGCGAATCCAAATATGTAAAAATATATAGGGTGCTCCATTTAAAAAAAACCATACTTTTTTCTGTCCCTCGTATATGGTTGAAGTAGGAAAAAAAGTAATAGCATATTCAAAATCTACGGAAAATTCTGTGTTTGGCCGGTTTTTAAAAAATTAAAGTCGGTGGTAATTGACCGAAATAAGGGGGGTATAGTTTTCTAGGAAACACCCTGTACCTACCTTTTTCGGATACTGAGTTATAGCATAAAAAAAATTGATTCTCTTCATCTTTGGAAGGTCATAACTCCTTTAATATGCAGTATTGACCAAATATGTATAGAACATTTTCGTTTTGTTTTGAGCCCCTATACATGCTGTAAGAGTTTGGCCGCATAATTTTGGAACACCCGTATATTGCTTATGTTTTTGTTGCAGGGGGACACGTAATTATTTCTAAAATGGACTTATCGTGAAACTTACCTGTTAATTCTTGAACCATTAAATATGTGCCAAAAAAACTAAATACGTGGTTTAGGTACACTATTAGTGTACTTTAAAAGTTGCCATTGAAAATTGCCAAAATCCATATAAAGGGTGATGTTTTTAGGTAACAACTTCCCCGACTAAAAAATATTTGACTACGGCACTGTTAATTTTTTCTTTTGTTCACTGAATGATGTAAACATCCATTAGTGAAACATATCTGCCAGATTTGGTTCAATTCCGTGAAGCCATTAAAAAATATGGCCGATTGAAATTTTGCCAAAAAATAGAAAACATGCTGTATATCAGAAACGAGGGGCATTAGGGGATAAAATAAGGGTCGTTCTGAAACCGCCTTGGGCTTCTCTACTTCCCACTAGCGTATGGCCAGTCACTCAGGAAACACAATATATAGCACAATGAATTCTTTTTATTATAATCATATTACCATATTCTGAATTACATCCCAACATGAAACGTATGATAAAATTGCAGAAAAACAGTATTGCATTTTAAGTCAGAATATCATTGGCTGTGTATGTCCGTTAACTAGAGTTAGTAGTAGTGCATCACAACAAAAATACGACAGATGAAAGTGTTAATTATTATTATTATTTTTTTTAATTGATTGTGGATTAGCGTGGAATGAGCATATTACTCACTTATCAAAAAAATTGTCGTCAATTTGTTACGCATTGTATAGATTACAAAATATTTCTAGTAGGTCAACTGTAATGGCTTATTATTATGCCAACTTTGTATCGATAGCTAAATATGGTATAATGTTTTGGGGAGCTTCTCATCATTTCGAGAGAATATTTAAAATTCAGAAAAAAGCTGTTAGGAACATAGTAGGTGCGGCCAGAAATACATCCTGTCGAAATTTATTCAAAGAATTGAATATTTTACCACTAGCGTGTTTATACAGGGTGTTAAGAAAAAGTAGGTCATGCCTTTAACCACAGATTCTTTGGGAGAAAATAATGTGACTTTTATAATGTGATTTTTTATGTTGGAGCGTAGTTTTTTTTATACAGGGTGTTAAAGTTTACATTTTGAAAATTATTTTTATTAATAATTCTGTTACTGTTTAAGATTTTTACCCGAATTTTTGCACAGACTTTCATCTTATACAGATACACTTTTTGTGTAATTTTGGTCAAAAAAGTCAAAGCGCAAACGGGAAAAAGGGGGGTTGTGTTACCCATGAAAAGACCAGAATTGTGCACAATTGTTCTCTACATATTTCATTTGAACTTTTTTTCGATAGCACTTACCACAACGGCGCTATTTCCCAAAAAGCGTCGCGACGCAGAGTTTTCATCCCCCCACCCCTCGAGCGGCAACCCCCCGAGGTCGCAAACTGAGGTGTACTATCAGGGGACCTATGTTTACCATCCCATCAAATTTCATTTCTTTCCGACCTTTTCCGACCTTTTATTGTACCCATTGGTTGGATATCTCACAAATGAGTAACTTAAATGCAATTCTGCTTTCTTTACTATTTTTGTCGGAAATGGCTCATCCTACGAGAGTAATGAAATAGATTCAAAAGGGTTATTTTTCACGATACTTATCAAGCGTACAACTGTTTCCACCCCCTTAAAAAGGCATTCCAATTTATATTTATTTTTCATATTGCATCAAATTAACCATATACTAGATCTAAAACTTCCTATCAAATTTAGTTGCTCTGATTTAACACGTCTTGATTCAATTCCGATTTCTTTGTTTTCTTCTGCAACTTTGACGGGCTATAACTCTTCAGGGAAGTATTTTTGGATGACAACATATTTGGTCAATCATCATAATTTGTGCTCAAGAATTCCCAACTCGGATGTTTTGAAGCATTAAAGAGACACCTTGTATAGTAGATTCGCTGTGTGAAATACGAGTCACTATAGATATCGAAACACAAATTAGCTACGGGTTGACACCATCAAAGATCCATACGGTTGGTGACCTTCAATGATAGGAAAAATGCTCCACCGATATTTGGTGCTCATCATACAAAAATTTTTGCTGCGTCTATGGGTTTAGAAAAAAATTGCTTACTGTTAAAACACCGATATCGTGGATTTTCGACAAGAAGAGGCATCCGTATAATTAAGTCGCGTGAAAAGATACTATTATTCGTGACTTTTGAAATCAGCGAATCAGTTGCGCTCTATTCGCAAAAATGAAGTATCCGTCTCATAGAAAATTTATCGAGATTGAAAGAGCCATGGTACTTTTGCCTGTTATGGGGGGGGGTCACTAATATCGAATGGTAAGGATTTCCACCTGTAACTAATTTGTTTTATTTCACCATCTTCGATCTAATTTTACTGCCCTATAAAACTTATTGTTCCTCAAAACGTATTAAATTATCCGAGGAATTATCCAGCGCACTCTTGTATCATTGTAATTATATTACTGGAAATGTGGCTTGTTTTATTTCTTCCTATTTCTATATTTTATTTGTTGCAACGTGTTTACTCATGGACTATTGAAATTAGCGCAACATTCAAATGTCAAATATCACGGATCAATGTGCATGATTTCACAATAAAATATTTTAACATTAAGTATATTATGTACGTTCGATAGCAATTTAAAAAAAAACGTATTTCGATCTGATCAATTATTATCAAGTTTTGATAGACTGTTTTTTAATGTTTAAATATTGTAGCAATATTTTGCTAGAAATTGTGCCTGTCAAGTAAAATGATATAGACATTTCATGAAATAAATGAAGTTATTCAAAACACCTTTTTATATTTTATGTAATTTCTTTACCTCGATAAAATACTAGTGGAAAAATAATTATGAATGCCACATTATATTTCATATCAAAAATATATCAAACATAAAAAGGCGGCATCTTTGTGAATCAAAGGCGACTTTTTGATTTCCGAAGAAGGCCGCCTTTTTTATGTTACAAAAATCTATGAAATAAACTATACCAACTTCTTTTTTCATGCTGGAGGCTGTAGTGAAACAACTGAAGGCGCTGGATAATAAGTAAGAATATGATGCCCGAGTTGACACAGAGACAAGTATTTTTTGTTCATCTTCCTGCTATTGTATAGCTGTTGATATTTATTTTAACAGGTTAGTAGGTTGTTTTACCTAAATTATCAGCTATAATATCCCTAGGACATTGATAATATACGCCTTCGGCGGCAACGTGCTTGAGGTTGTCATTAAATTATGAGGCATTTGTCAATGTCAGAGGGATATTCGGTCAGAAAATTTTTTGAAAAAATAAAATCAAAAAGTTGCAACGCAAAATAATTATTTATTTATTAAAAGTTTATACATTAGAATTGGCATTGCCAAAACGTGACATTTTGAAATTTATTTGGCAGTTATTATGAAGTTATCAAAGTTAAATAATTTTGTTGTTATATAGTGATTGAAAATTTCCCTGGATGGTGTTTTCAGTGTAATGTTAAAATGATTGGGTGATTTGTGTCACGTGACAAGAAATAACGAAATTCAATTGGTTGTTAGAACTGTCAAAATATTTTCAATATAATTAACGCAACAGGATACCTTAGATCAAAAATTTGCTGCAATGTACTTTGACACCATTCTGAGGTATCCGCTCATTTGGTATACACATACATATACAGTGTTAGCTGGAATGTTAGTTATGTGTATTTTTGAGAATTATGTTGGTTAAAATAGATGCGTTTGATTGGTATGCAGGATTGTATTTTGATCCTAATATTGAAGTGGATAGGAATTATAACCATTTTGATATCAGTTAAAAAAAGAATATCGAGACAAATGGGTATTTGCTAGATGAACTTCTATTGGATTGGTCTCCAAAATTAGTCATCATTAAGATACATAAACATACTTTTCACTTTATGCAATTGATAAAACCTTATTTTTAAACATTTCCTTACATTTCTTTGTTACATTTACCAATGTATTTCCCACAATAATTTTATTTCGTGATATAAAAAACGTTTCTAGATGTTTCATTAAAATAAAGTGCAAAACCGTCATACAAGATTACATTTTTATTGCAAAGTACAAATAACTGTCTGTAATTTAATTGTTTTATAAATATTTCATTTTATTTCCTTTATCTAATCTCAAATCATATTATTATTGGTTATAATATAATAATATATAAAATCATAAAACGAATGAAAATAATTCTCTTTCATCATAAGATAACAAATTTCATGGTTATATTTAGTGTCTCAATAGTATGAAGGCGCAATTTGAATAATATAGGTTGGGGACACCATTAGGAAAAGACATTATGCTAAATAAAACATACATACATAGTGTTACTAGTGGCTTTTTTATAGAATAATAATAGTCAATGAACGATTTAAACAAATTTACCTATGATGCCCACCAGGCATTGAATCCAAATTTGGTTTGAAACCTTCTTTGGCTACTTATATGAGGGTTTTGGGTACTCCAGTGGTGTATATTATGTCTATTGAAAACACCATAAATAGTGAACCTAGTCTCGTCTCACCATCATAATACTTTGAAGAATTAGCAATGCATGCACGCACATCCAATTTGGGAATATCTCGTAATCCCAATGCAGTTAGTAGTACTAACGCCTCGATATTTCATTTGTTATTGAAGTAGGATTTTCTCTTTGCTTTCAAAGCTGTAATGACATAAATACTAAAATAGAGAAAATGTACAGAAAATTCTTATAATGTGGAAAAATAGAATATTACTCATAAAATTAATTTTAATTTTATGAGTAATATTCTATTTTTTCCACATTATGAACAATTACTCATATGGGATTAACCTACCTAACTACCTACATTATTTTGTTACTTTTGACAAATTTACGTCTTTTGAGACATGAGAAAAGACACAAAAATTGTACATTTTGATAATAAATAAATAATAATAAATACACCACATGTAATTACGACCCTCTTTATCCCAGAAGGCTGAGCCTTGTGCGGGAGGGGGGCTACACATTTAAAGACAAGGGACACACATCCAATATCCGTGTA